>JAWNOE010000241.1:0-202500 GCA_035046095.1 Drosophila pseudotakahashii | reverse complement strand
TTTCAGGTATATCTGATGTATTATTTATAGATATGGTTTTTAAATGGTCAAAAATCAAAATACCTACTTCAAAACGAAAAGCTTTTTATATGAGAGCCATAAGATATGGTGGTCTAATCCAGCATATATACTACCTGAAGTAGAAAGAAGACTGTTTGAAAGTTTCATCGCAATAGCTTTGAAACTGAGAGACTAGTTTGCATAGAAACGGACAGACGGACATGGATAGATGGACTCGGCTATTGGTGCTGATCAAGAATATGTATACTTTATGTGGAAACTTATCCTTCATTGCGATGCAAATATCTGACTGAAACTATAATGCCCTCTGAATAAAAATCTATCGTTTGCAACAAATAATATATGGCATGTAGCCAATTGTTGGAGAAGGGCGAAGCGCCTATTCCGGCCATATAATTCGGAAGTATGGCTGTGAGAATAGATGCACACTAGAAAACTTCTGACTGAAATTATAATACCTTGTGCAAGGGTATAATAATTGGATACAACGTACAGGACATTGAATACACAATGCTGAGGAAGAACTACTTAACTAAAAAAGCCTTACAACATAAGTGCAGAAAAAGCAAGACATTCGTCATCGTAAAATCGCAAAGACATGCTCAAAGGATTGAACTCTCAAAACATAATACATTAAAACATTAATACATAAGTGCACTTAAAAAGAAAAGATAACGCTATAATCGTGTACCTTGACTATCAGATACCCGTTAATCAGCTAAGGGACGTGCGAGGGAGAAGAAGATAAGCATTCAGCAAAGCAAGCAGTCGCACTGCTTTTTATTTTATTATTTGGTCATAACTTTTTAATGGATGGTCTGATTTTAATAATTTCTTCTGCATTTATATTAATAAACACTACAACATTTATGGAGATTGTGGACGATAGAGTGGACGGGGAACTCGGCTGAAATAAACTAGAGCTGCGTAAGACGCCCAAGAATATGTGTGGTTAATCCCAACGTTCTGGCTTTTGTAGTTTTCGAGATCTCATCGTTTTATACAGACGGACAGACAGACGGACATGGCTAGATCGACTCGCCTAGTGATCCTAGTCAAGAATATATATACTATATAGGGTCTGTTAAATTTTACAATTGCTATACAGTTTGACATTATTCCTTAGAACGTCCTGAGCGCCAGTACCTTGTAATACAGGAAATATTCTTTTGGGATAGGGGATCCTTTGACTTTATGGTGCCTGACAATGTACACCAGCCACATGAAATTATTGTCATTGATGATTGTTATAGTATGGGCATAGGTTACTACATTTAATTTTCATAAATTCCACTGTTCATTCCTCGTTAAGCCTTGCTGAGTTTACTATTTCTAACTGTGATTCTCATTATAAGCCAATATGCTGTAATATTGAATTTTATAATTTTTTACCAACAGTTAATGTAGTTCCTATGTACAACTTGGATGATTCCATCCTGGCTGCCGTAAGTGATTGCCTCATATTTATTAACTGGGTTTCTATACTATCGAATGCTTGCATTGAGACCAATTATAATAATCTTCTAGTTGCACTCATATATACTCTGGATAGCATTGTTTTAACCAAGGTTCGGGATTCCTATAGGGTTCCTTGTTACAATAAGGGCCTCCAGAAGTATAAAAATGTAAGGAATAAGTTCTATATAAGGGTTCAAGTGCAATTCTAATTTGTTCTGGCGCTTCGATAATTCTAAAAAGTCATCGTCATCCATATCTTCAACTATGACATACAAAAAAATAGTCTCTAACTCTGGGGATAATATTGCCAACTTCTTTGCTTCATTTTTTCTGCCAGCATAACCAGGAAGTTTTAAACAATATTCCAGAAATTTGTAGTATCGGCACCCTTGATATAACTAATGGGTAAATTTCTGAAGCTATAGCTCACTTCGACGATTCCAAGAAACCTGATACTGATGAAGTATATTCGTTCTTTCTGAAAAATTGCTATTCTGGTCTTCTTGAGCCTCTTAAATCCTTTTTTCTGCCTCTCTAACTCAGGGAAATTGGATATCTAGATGGAAAATGGCTAAAATTTTACCGGTTCATAAATGCGGAATTAAGTCTGAGATCTCCAACTACAGCCCTATTGCTAAACTAAGCAATATCGCTAAACTGTTCGAGAGAATAGTAGTTAAATAGTTATCTTTCCATTTAAATGCCTATATTGATTTAAATCAGCATGGATGCCTGGACGTTCTACGACAATATTTTGAGTCCCATTCGCAGGTGGACACAATGTATACTGACTTTGCCAAGGCTTTTGACAAGGTCGGTCACTCTTCCCTACAAGCAACGCTTTCCAAGCTTGGCATTCACTCTTCATTTTTAAAATAGATTTCGGCATTTATGGTAAACTGAACCTGTAAGGTTGAAGTCAGTGGTTCTGTCTCAAACTCATATGAAGCGACTTCTGGACTTCCTCAGGGAAGTTTTCTTGGCCCCTTGCTTTTTATCATTTTCATTAATGACATTTGCTTCTGCATTTAATCAGCTTTACCTATCGGTGAATTCGTTAAGTGATACTTATTTGCAGCAAACAATTCCTAAAGTTTTTACTGCAGCCGTTGCATTTTTCTGAACTAGTTATATTTTACTCCAGCCAATGTCGCCTACTTTCAGTCTTGAAGACAGGCGTTCGATAGCGGGCCTACTCTTCCTGAATGATATAATTATTGCTAATATTGATAGTCCTTTCCTCTTGAGTTTAGTTAATTTTAATGCCCCAGCCAGGAGTTTCCGTACCATGGTCCCTTTTTTTGAAAAATTGCTGCTAGGACCATCTATGCTCGGAATGTGTCAGTTTTAAGGGCTTTGCGGTTGTTTAATTGCCTGCCAGATAGCAATCGATTTTGTTGGGGATCTAAGAAGGATATGCTTAGGCAATCGCTTAGGGAATATTTTGTATGTAGTTCTTATTCTTAGAGTTAAGTTTATAACCTACTAGCCGGATAAGGATTTAATTTATTGGCGGAATAAATAAATAAATAGACCATTCAAGTGTTACAAAGAATTCAAACGACCCAAGAACGTCACTCAGTTGAGAACGAACGCAGAAACAAATTGATATCGTAAAACGCTTCTTGCTTTGCGGAGAAAGCTAAATGTTCTCTTGCCCAAATAGAAATAATGAAAATGGAAATCACTAAGCCCTACTGTACTCCTTTTGCACTCAGAACTGTCGTCACTAATATCATCTCCAAGTTACTTGATAGAGGTATTTTTCGTCTTTCGGATTCTCCTTATACATCTGGAACTGTAGTCGTCAAAAAACAGAATTGAGAACATAGTCTGTCCGTCGAAACCTTAAGAAGCATTTTGTTTAATTAGTCGGGAATGCATATTTGCCTCAGCTGGACATCATGAAATCGAGGTTTGCAAATCATCCAAACAATTCACAGCACTTGTATCTTCAGACGGTCACTACGAAAGCCATTCGGTCTTGTCAATGCCCAAGCAGTGAGCCTGTGAGGTTCCAATTAAACACTTGATGAGGTTTCCAAACACTCAAAAAGTGCTTGCGACATCTTAAAGAGAACAGTTTACCTCTTCGCTACGACAAATAGAAATTTTTTCAACCGAAAATAACTTTCTTGGCCATACTGTAAGTAAGGGTGGTATAATTCCTGGCGAAATCAAGGTGAGTAAAAACTTCACTTCAAAGCCCCTACTAAGGTGTAAAGAGAGTTTTTTTTTTTAAATTTGTTTTAAAATACTACCTTATAAGAAGACCACTCACACGACTGTGGTGTAAGGCAGAGCAAAGCAGCTTTGATTGGAAAGTGACTGCAAGGGGCTTTTAAAGACATAATAGACAAACAATGCTTTGTTCCGCATAAAATGGTCGGCGTTAATGCGCGTGGTCGGCCTAAGTAAACTTACAAGATTCTTATAATTAATTTGTAATTTATATTTCTCGATTATTTAATTATAGTTATCCATTTTACTCCTCTAATGGAGTCCTACAATTAGATTATCGTGTTTATCTATGTCAACAATACAATTTCAGGACCGAATGCGGCATTTTGGATATACTGAAAGTTTTCCACAGACTTAATAAAAGCGGGGTTCTTCAGAAAAGTTCATGTGAAACCTGTAGCTAGTTCCATAATAAAAATTTAAATGTTTGTGTCAAAGTCCTATGTGCAGTGGTAATCAATGTTATTACTCTATTTTCGAATAGTGCTGTCAGCTATTTTCTCTGAATCTGCAGATTGATGACTGACGGTCTGGCTGTATTATTGCAATATGTATGGACGTATGTTGCAGTCAAAGTCCAATGTGAAATCGTCATAGCGCTTAACTGTCTAACAGGTCTAAACCATTGTCATCGGTATCCAGTATATTTGTTGTATACTTGTCGCTTTTAGGCGTAGTTTCTGGGTCCAACATCAATTTCTTACGTTAAGTCATTGTACAGGGACTTCACTCGTATTTCGACTTGGGATCGACACATTTTTGTTCCGTACCCAACACTTCCAAAACCGACTGAAGTCTCAATTGTCGTGATATACAATTCTTGCAATGACTTTTCATTGTCGGAAGATATTGGTGCAGCAATCTACGAATTTTGTGGTTGCAAGCTGTCTTGGCTCATCTAACGAATCAACTAAAAATTCCCAGGCTTGCATACCCTTTTACTCTACGAGTAACGGGTATAAAAATGTGTAAATCTTTCAAACATTTTTTGGAAATGGGTTGGTTCACTAAAAAATGCATATCTCCTAGAATTTGCACTCAATTTGCAAATATTTTCCCTTAACTTGTTAACAACAAAAGGGCCTTTAGATTATAAAGCTCAAAATAATTTCTACATTTTTATTTGTATTTTTATACCCGTTACTCGTAGAGTAATAGGGTATATTGTATTTGTGCAAAAGTATGTAACAGGTAGAAGGAAGCTTTTCCGACCCTATAAAGTGATCAGGGTCACTAGCCGAGTCGATCTAGCCATGTGCGTCTGTCTGTCTGTCTGTATGAACGCTGAGATCTCAGAAACTACAAAAGCTAGAAAGTTGGGATTACCCACACATATTCTTGGGCTTCCTACGCAGAGCAAGTTTGTTTCAGACGGTGGCCACGCCCCCTCTAACGCCCACAATCGCCCTAAACCATTTTTTGAAAGGTGTCTGGCGCCCACACCTTTAAATATTTTGGAAAAAAAAAATGCAGTTTTATTGTGATTATCAATATCTATCGAATTGTAGAAGAAATTTTTCAAATCGGACAATCCATTAAAAACTTATGAGCAAAAAATGAAACAGCCACTAGATGGCGCTAGTAGCTTTGACGCGTGCATATATTAATCTCTCTCCCACTCCCTTTAGCTGAGTAACGGGTATCTAATAGTCGAAGTACTCGACTATAGCGTTCTCTCTTGTTTTTAATTAAATGAAAACTAGCTATAACAAAAAATCGCCAAAAATGAAACTTTTTTGAGCTTTTACAGGTCCGATTATTGCGGCCCGATCACAACGAATAATAGCTTTTCGTAAAGGTGCATCTGTTGCCTTTTAAATAGTTGTACCTTAGGTTTTTCTATCTTTTAGGTCCTTCAGTATACCAAGTAAGCCTAGAAGAACCCCATACCATGTCACGGATTATGATGTCAAGCGTATTTAAGATAGTTAAAAGAAAGGTGCTATAATTAGTGTTAATGCACGACCCCAATCCAAGGATAAAAGGCAGTCTCTCAGGGAACTCAAACTAGACGGAACCAAATATATATTATATTTTAATGCATACACTATTTACATTGTATATATTAATATACATATAATACTTAATAATAATTAAAAATTTTTAATTTATTTTAGATGAGTTCCGGAGTAAAGTTGCTTGCCACAATGACGTAGCGCAACTGGAGTGCAATCCGTACTCCCGGATAGCCGTATATAGTGCAAGCTTTGGAAGAACCGAGTACGAAAGCATTCAGTGCCCTCAGCCACAAGGCGTTCGCGAAGAAAGTAAGTCCAGGATGAAAAATCACAAAATTAAATTGACAATTTAATCGATATATATATTTGAAATACATTGAAACATTTTTAACTTTTATATTATTATTTTTTTGTTACATGACTTTAATACGACTTCCGCTTAATATTACATAAATTTTTCTCGAGTGCTGGATAAAATAAATCAGGACATTTATTTATCTGTTTTAAATTTTTTTTTTAATTTGTGTTATAATGCGCTTGTCATGATTATACCCTTGCAGAGGGTATTATAGTTCCAGTCAAAAGTTTCCGACTTCATAAAGTATATATTCTTGATCAGCACTAATAACCGAGTCCATCTAGCCATGTCCGTCTGTCCGTCCGTCCGTCTGTCCGTTTCTATGCGAACTAGTCCCTCAGTTTTAAAGCTATCGCGATGAAAAGTCTTCTTTTTATTGTAGGTAGTACATATGTCGGAACGAGCCGAATCGGACCACTATATCTTATGGCTCCCATAGGAGTAATGTCAAAAAATTTAATATCAACATTTTTAATAGGCAATAATATATTTGGAATCCCAGGAACAGCACCGATCGAGTGAGGACTAAACTTTGGGTACTTATTATAACTGCAAGGGTATATAAACTTCGGCTTGCCGAAGTTAACTTCCCTTTTTGTTATACCCTAACGCTTATTATCGTTACATCCTTCTCAATCCCAAAAAACAAATTGTTTCAAAGAAGACCAGTGTATATCTTAGTATAACCCTCTTCCAATACATGCGATCTCAACATTGTGAAATCAATGAACATTTCTTGGGATAGCACTATTCTAAGACTTGCGATCTTATTATCGTTAAATCAATGAAAACTTATATAATTTTTTTTAATTCTTTGAAAAAATATAATATAGAATGGTGATCATTGTGAAATCGCGAATTTTTGTACTTACTATCAGTTACAATGTTATCAATGCAATTTTATTGAGCGCACAAATATATTTGTTTGTAAATTGACATTTTTTTTCAAATTTCTTGTTTTGAATAAAATGAAAACTTTTGTACAATCAGGAAAAGATTGGCATCCCATACAAAAGTAGCGAAGAAACTTATTTTGCCAGGTTCCGCATATGATCAATAATTATTAATTTTACACTCGACAAAAAACTTAGAAAGATTTTGCATGGATTTGCAGTTTATTTGTATTTAAACACATCATCTACTTTGAAATAGAAACACACACAATACAAATTAAAATTAATAATTAACTTGGAAATATTTTAACTTTGCTTACAGAATTTGTAGTCAATTTTCTTACTTTCTTCCATGACGGAAATTAAATATGGCTCTTACTTCTGCTACAAAATGAAAAAAACTTTTTGAAAATTATAACCTAAGCATTTGATCCCCAGAACGAAATCGAAAATCATATTGATCGGAGCAGCAGCATACGTTTTTAAAACCCAAAACAAATTTCAATTATTTGCTAATCTCTAAAGATTATAAAATAAGAAAAGGATTTTTAAGGGCATGCCGACATGTCCCCCCAGTGGCCCCAATCAGCTCTAACATTAATATTCAGCCGAAAAAATTTGGTCTATTTGAATGCTTAACTTCTAAAGTGGTTGAAATTTTGAAATTTGGATTTTGCCGAATTTTTGTGTTTTGAAAATTAGAAATCTAAATGAAATTTCGATATCCCCAATAATTTGGGGCAATTTAAGTAAAAATTGGTTTTGGATTTTAAAATCTTATACTGCTGCTCTTATCAATATGATTTTCGATCAATAGTCAGTTCTGTGGATCAAATGCTTAGGTTTTATTTTTCAAAAAGTATTTTTCATTACTACAAATTCTGTAAGCAAAGGCAAAATCTTAAGATTCGAATTTCAGACCATGTACGGAAGTTTGAACTGTAAGCAATCAAATACATTACTTCGTCAAATATCTATGTATTCAGCCCGAGCGCTAAAATAGCACTGAGTCGATTGCGACGCCGGTGGAGCGTCTGCAGAATCGACTATCTCAACAAACCCCCTCTCTCTCAATCACGCTCTCACAAATTTCTCTCTCTTAAAATCATAGAAAACGAGACAAAATGTCGAACTTCGCCTGTCTCGCTCTGCAAGCTGGACAAGCGCGATCATGGCAAAGGGAAGACAACAACAAGATGTTGTTGATGTTTTTTCTCTCGCTCAGTATTCTTTTTCTATTTCTCGAAGGCAGGCGCCGATTTTCCGCGGGTTTCAACTGCGTTTTAACTTTTAAAGGAGTAGCATTGCTGTGATTAGTTATTTTAGAGTTTAAACAAAAGTGCTTTAACTAAGAATACCATTTTAGGTAAGTAATTGTCAAGTGTATTGTCTTATTTTAATTACAGTAGCTTTTAATTTTTATATTATCCTTTATTTTTAATATTTTTAGGTCAAGCTGATGGTACACAGTTCTTATAAAATATCTTTTCAGATGATATCATTTTGTCCTACAGCTCAGAAGAATGTTATTCTTGTACTGCTAAGTAAGTTTTTATCATTCTTGCCTCGTTACATAATATAAAAACAAATATTGTTCAAATTCAGATCCAATTGGTCAGGTGGAGCCTACAGAGAGTCCAAAGAGAGTGCGAAAATGCGTGAATAATCTCCAGCTCACCAAGACTCCGGAAGCTGAGAACCTGCCGAAGACCCTTACAAGTCACCGTAGTTTGTAAAAATGTATTAATTTAATATAATAATAAACCCAATGATAAAAGCAATGAAATTCAACATATTTTCAATGAAAATGGGAGATGAATTTAAGTGATAATTAGGCGCTGAAAAAGCGCTGAAAAGGTGATGAAATTGGTGATGAATTAGGCGATGAAAAATGTTAATGAACAGGTGCTAAATCAGCGCCAGTTTCTGGCAGTGATGAGCCCCTAGGACATGCCCATGTTAAAATCGTCGCTATTTTTCATACAAATTCACTAGTGATTGAGCGCTTAGTGCTCAATTTTTGGCAGTGATTCACTGCTAAAAAGGTGATTAATGGAACTGCAGGGTTTGGATATGTTTTGATTTGCATTGCGTGTGTGTGTGTTTCTATTTGAAAGTAGATGATGTGTTTAAATACAAATAAAATGTTTAACTTCCCTTCAGCCAATGCAAAATCTATCTAAGTTATTTGTAAAGTTTAAAACTAATAATTATCGATAATTATTGTGTGTTTGTACAAAAGTTTTCATTTCATTCAAAACTAGAAATTTGAAAAAACAAATTCCAATTTACGAACAAATATATTTGTGCGCTCAATAAAATTGTATTGATAACATTGTAACTGATAGCAAGTACAAAAATTCGTGACTTTCACATGGATCACATTCATTTATTTTATGTTTTTAATTTTTATTGATTCGACAAGAATGAGATCGCAAATACTAGAAGAGGGCTATACTAAAAAATACACTTGCTCTTCTTTGCCACAGTTCGTTTGTTGGGAGTGAGAAGGATGTAATGATAATGAGCGTTAGGACAGTAGCAAGTGTAAAAAATGGGGACGATCAAGCGCACAATGAACTCTCTGAGAGAGCTTGCCTAAAGAGAGAAAGAAACATGCACAAGATTGACCGTTGTGTGGCAAAGGGGTAGGGTTTAAATTAACAATTATGATTTCAATTTTGGTTTAAAAAACTCCCTTAAGTACACATTTTGATAATATTTTTGAGTTTATTATAAAACCAGCAACTTTAAAGTTTAACTTTAATCGTATATCCCCCATTTTACGACCTATTTAAGCAAAAATGACCCCCTCCAAAAATTTTAAGTACGCCTATCCGCTAATCACAAGCCAAAAAAGGGTTCTTTGTTTTTCTAACCCATCATGAAATGTTAGGATGGGCTATCTGAGCGCTCCATTTTGATAAAGAAAAATAAAAGAGCAACCGGTATCAATAAACTATTGCTAAACTCATTTAAAAGTCTCTTATAAATCGGTCGACTATGTCCCTGATGATGTTGAATTTTTAAATTCTTAGAATCCAGCAGGGATTCCGGAGCATAATCTGCCTCTTTAGATTGGAGCACCCGAAATGTTATTGCGAAGTTTAGGTCCCCCAAAATTATGCAATGGGACACGATTGCAATAAAAGGTCTTCATAAGAATGTAATCGTAGCAACAGTATTTACGGGATCCGCGAAGGGGAAAACAGGATCCTATTAATACCGTCTGGTCAGCCGTTTCAGTTTAAAAGGCTAAAATTTCCTCTAAAAGGTTGATTTGCAATAACTATAAATTAAGCGCAGGGGCAGACTTGGAAGCTGGCTGGACTAGATCATTAGCTCTGCCAGTAGCCTTATTCTCGATTCTTAAGGATCTTCTAAAAATGTTGTTTACACAGAAGTTTTAAACAGGGACCGTAAATAATGATTATTGATCTATTTTTTGAACCAAAAAATCAAGCACTTAGGATCGACATACGCAAAATAGGAAAACACCATAGTAATCCTCGTTGGTTAATCTATTCATTATCGCCATGATTTTTATTTTTGGGATTTTTATTATATTCCTCAAAAATTATCATTACTTTTGAGTTTTAAAATAAAAATCAAAAATAATCATTATTTCTGATCGGAAAAAATAAAATTCAACAATAATGATTATTGTTGATTTTTTTTTTTTTTATCAAAAATAAAACTCACTTGGACGCCACGGCTTTTCTATACCGATTCTCGGGGTTTTTTTTACATAGCCCTATGTATTCGTATAAAAGCATCACTTATGGCGTTTAATGAAATTAAATTAAAAACCGCGAATTCTTCAGAGGATAATGGCCGTGCCTATGTGTACTCATGTAACAGCTACTGTAACTTCAGTCGCTTCATCATTCGCTTACGATTTTTATAGATCATAAGAAAAGTGTTGGATTTAATGGTCCAATCCGCGAAAATGTTGTTGCATCTAGTAGATAAACTTCCAAAAGTGGCCTTTGCTAAATTTCTATGCGATTGGATGCGAGCCGAAGACACAGGAGCGAATAGAGTTTTATTTGTGAGTTTTATGAATAAAAATCCCAAATAAAGATTATTTGGGATTTGAAAAAATAAAAATCCCATGTAAAGATTATTGGAGATTTGAAAAAATAAAAATCTCAAATAACGATTATTTAAGATTTCAAAAAATAAAAATCTCAAATAACGTTTACTTTGAAGTCTTTTGACATAAAAATCACATATAAAGATTATTTGTGAGTTTTTTCCATAAAACTCATAATCGTTACGGTCCCTGTTATTGTTGAGTTTTATTTTTTCCGATCAGAAATAATGATAATTTTTGATTTTTTTTAAAAACTCAAAAATAATTATTATTTTTGATTTTTTTTTTGATCAAAAATAATGATTATTGTGTGAGTTTTAAAATAAAACTCATAATGATTACGGTTCCTGGTTTTAAAGTAATCATATTAAAAAAAACGCGCCAATTTTTCTGGAAATAAGAATGTTCTGACAACCTGGCCAAAAATCGTCTCGCTTATTGCAAGGAAACTAATTAAATACTGAAAGTATTTATAGTATAGTATAGTATAGTCGAGTACTTCGACTATTAGATACCCGTTACTCAGCTAAAGGGAGTGGGAGAGAGATTAATATATGCACGCGTCAAAGCTACTACGCCATCTAGTGGCTGTTTCATTTTATGCTCATAACTTTTTAATGGATTGTCCGATTAGAAAAATTTCTTCTACAATTCGATAGATATTGATAATCACAATAAAAGTGCATTTTTACTTTTCCAAAATATTTAAAGGTGTGGGCGCCAGACACCAGTTTAGGGCGATTGAGGGAGTTAGAGGGGGCGTGGCACCTTTTTAAAGTAAACTTGCGCTGCGTGGGAACTCCAAGAATATACATGCAAAATGACAATCCTCTAGCTTTTATAGTTTCCGAGATCTCAGCGTTCATACGGACGGACAGACGAACAGACGGACATGGCTAGTTCGACTCGGCTAGTGATCCTGATCAAGAATATATACTTAAAAGTACTTAAAAAATGTTCTCAAACTTCAAATAATTATATCTCGGGAACGGCTTGGAGGAACAACGTACAAGTTTACATGTTTTAAATGTGTTTTAGGGGAATAAAGAAGGTATAGTATTTGCAATTTCCTTTCGCGGTTTTGGAAGTCTTCTTCACCCTATAAAATAAACTCAAAGATCCAAGTTTGTCCATTTCATAGTCAACCTAATTTACCCGAAGAAAATTGTTTGTTCCTTTTCGTCATTTCTGAGATATCTAATTTTTTCCCCAAATTTAAAGAAACCCTATTTATAGTTCCGGCAAGTAGGGGAGAAAGGGGCAAAAATAGTAAAAGGGGCAGCATAGTTTGTGGCCCTAGCGGCCAAACGGGTCGTTTAAATTGCGTGCCGTGTTTACTGAAGATTTTTTAGAACACCAGAGGACTGCATTACAAATTTGAGCTTTAAGTTGTTTGCATATATATTGCATATTTTGCATATATTTTGCATATTTTGCATTTATTTTGCATATTTTGCATATATTTTGCATATTTTATGCATATATTTTTGCATATATTTTGCATATTTCCGATATGCATCCGAATTTATTACATTTGAAAAATATAACACCTACCTAGAAATTTTGGTAAAAATCGGACCAAAAATGGACATATATGCACTCAAAAAAAAAAACGACTAAAATCTCCCTTGGTTTTAGAAAATCGCCTATGAATTTGCTTTACTGGCGATTTTGTCTATATTAAAGAAAATAGGTTCTTAATAACAATGGCGTTTTTTTTCTAAAAAATAAGAAAAAAAAATCTGCAATTTAGAAATGTTTACTAGAAAGTTAAAAAGTTATGTCTTCCATTTTAGAAATAAAGGTTTTCTAAGAAATAGAAATACTGTTTTTTTTAAATACAGAAAAATATTTTTCTAGAAAATACAAAAATCTTGCTTTGGCAATCGGAACGAACTATGCCGGTTGTTTCTGTGACTTCACGTCCCCCTTGTGTTGTTGTTGTTTTTCGTTCTTGTTTGTCATCTTATTTTAATTTTCTTTAATTGAGCACATGTGTGGGTGATGTATATGTTTATTATGTTATGTTCACTTTAAGTTTCAAATTGGACCTGTAATTATACCTGAAATGAGTATACAAATTACAAATTATACATATAAAGACCCAATAACTTACTATTTGAGAAAAACATCTTGGTCGCCTCACGCGGGAAGCGAACCGCTTTGCCTCACAGTTTGCAGTCGAGCACTCTACCAGCTGCGCTCACTTGTTCTCTAACTTTTAGTCAAATTGGTCTGGCTCTCTTCTAGTTATTCCCCTCTAGTTGTTCATTTAATTATACCCTTGCAGAGGGTATTATGATTTCAGTCAGAAGTTTGCAACGCAGTGAAGGAGACGTTTCCGACCCCATAAAGTATATATATTCTTGATCAGCATGACAAGACGAGTCGATCTAGCCATATCCGTCTGTCCGACTGTTTCTACGCAAACTAGTCTCTCAGTTTTAAAGCTATCGGGCTCAAACTTTCTCAAAAGTCTTCCTTCTATTGCAGGTAGTATATATGTCGGAACCGACCGGATCGGACAACTATATCTTATAGCTCCTAAAGGAAGGATCGGAAAAAAAACGTAAAAAAATTCTAGCTTTGGTGTTTCTTGAAATATTACCTTCTACTTTTGGGAATACTATTTTTTTAATACTTGTGAATTTCGAATAAAATTTCTAAAAAATCGGATGACTATATCATATAGCTGCCATAGGAACGGTCGGAAAATTATATGGAAATTAATAGGAAAAAAATTATATCTTTGTTGATTTTTATTACATTGTCTTCTCCTCTGGGATATGGCTTTTCATTAACATTTCAAAATATTGAATAAAATTTAACAAAATTCGGACGGCTATATTATATAGCTGCCATAGGAAGAATCAAAAAAAAGTGGGTGGTGATATATAACCCGTATCACCCCCCGTGGATCCGCGCATG
Organism: Drosophila pseudotakahashii; assembly: GCA_035046095.1. Lineage (NCBI taxonomy): Eukaryota > Metazoa > Arthropoda > Insecta > Diptera > Drosophilidae > Drosophila > Drosophila pseudotakahashii. The sequence goes on along the minus strand of JAWNOE010000241.1, from coordinate 188,547 downwards.
ATAGTAGCCGTAAATGATTGTTTCAAATTTGAATAACTTAAACATCATTTTTATCAAAATACAATTATACAAAAGTAAAAAAAAAAATTCATTTTTTTATTATAATGTAAATATTACGCATTAAAAAAAAAAAAGTTACCAATACATTTTCGCCTCGATGTGGGATTGAACTCACACTTGCGGTTCTAAGCTTGTATAACATATTCATGCACGCACGCGTTAGACCCCTAGGCTACCACTAAAGGAAATTTTCTTCGAATTTAGAAAAAAAAATTTCTAAACGTTAGAAAAATGTTCAAAATTTTTTTTCTGTTTTTTAGAAAAAAATATTTCTACTATGTAAGAATTTTTCTAATGTTTTTGGCGATTTTTTTTTTATTTTTAGTAAAATGTAGTCTTTTTTTTCTAAAATCAATTGCGATTTTAACCCTCAAATATAGAAAGGAAGATTAGAAAAAAAACCTTATATTTTAGAAAAAAAATTATTTTTCTACATTTAAAAAAAAAAATTCTACAAAAAATCATTTAATGGAGAATTTTTCTAAAGTTTAGAAAATAGTTTCTCTTTATAGAAATTTTTTTCTAAAGCACAGAAAAATTTTGTTTTTCTATATTTAAGAAAAATAATTTTCTGAATGTGCTAAATCCGAGGTCTATAGATATGTATAAATTCATTACAAGTAGCATTCGAATGGGTTTAGTTCAGTGTTGTCATAGGTATACAAATGCAAATAATAAATATTTCTCTGATAATGATTCCTCGATGGAGTCATCATTCTTAATGTACATATGTGGATGCGAATAACTTGTATAGTTGGGCAATGTCGCAACCTCTACCATATAAAGACTTTCAATGAATGTCTATAAAGTATATAAACAATTTTGATATTCACAATATTCCAATTGATAGCAATTTAAAATCAACATTTTAAATAGGCATACCTTCACGGGTATATTAGCTTCGGATGGCCGAAGATAACTTCCTTTATTGTTTTAATTCACGGCTTCCCCTCCCACCTGTCTTCCGTATTATACCCTTGCACTATGGGGCATATGATCTGTTTTTTTTTTTTGCATAAATCGAATTAAGCATAGATTAAAAAAAATGGTTAAATACCGTAAATGTTAAATTAACAGTCCAATGTCCAAGCGAACACAATTTTGATTTTGCAGTGCATATATAAATTAATATCTTTTCAACGACAAGACGTAGAACCATTAAATTTGAAATGGATGTTCATTAAAAATGCCCTTACTATATGTCAATACTACTTTGTTGCTTATTTCGTGAGTATATTTGTAGCAATGGCTTCACATACCAACACCCAGAAAAATGTAGAACGAATTTGAGAACGAACGTTCTTGAAACAATCCCGAATCGTACTTGAAATATTAAGAAAACTCGTTCTTAAAACAAGAACTATTCGTTCTTAAATATAACCATTCAACCAAAAAAAAGTGAATTCTCAGGGTGGTGCAGCTGTAAGAGGCGTTCGGACAAATACATTTTCTGCATCTAGGTACCGACTTCGATTCCTCGCCGCGACAAGTCCTCTACTTACATTTTTTAAAAAGCTTTTTTTCTGTTTTTTTTTTGTAACTATTTATAAATTGTTTTTTTTTTTACTTTATAAAACCCTTTATAAATGGTTTAATTATAAATAAATATAACTTATACGTTAGTCCTTTCGTCACAGTATTTGTGCCTTCTTAAGTCAACGAGTTTTAAGAAGCGTGCGTGGTCGAGTCGGCTAAAGCGTCAGTCTGCAGTGCGAGTGGTCGTGGGTTCAAACCGTGGTCGGGGTAAAAGTTTTCCTAACTATCGCTTTAATCCTTACAAAAATTTTTTTTAGAATATAAATAACATTTAAAATATGTTTAACTGTAAAAATAAGTTAAATAAATAATAATGTTAGGTAAAATATTTAAAGTACAAAAGTACTTAAATTAAGAATTTTTCATTCTTAAATTAAACATTTTTGTACTTAATACAATCCTATGTCGTACTTATTTCAAGAACGTTTGTTCTCAAATCTATAAATTCGGACTTGAATTCGTACTTGATTTTAAATTTTCGTTCTTGGATCAAGAAAATTCGTGCTTACCTAACTTTCGATATCGTTCGTACTTGATTTGACATCGAAAAGCTCGAATTTTTCCCTGAGTGAAGTAGTCTCAATAGTAGTCTTAATAGGCTTGGAAAAAGAAAGTTCAACTTTGAATAGAGATTAGAAAAAATGTTGAAATTTGTTTAGCCTGTGGGTTGAACCATTTTAAAGAAGGGACAGTCTTAATGTGCACTTCTTGCGAGAAATTCAATTTTTATGGCACTGCCAAAAATGGTAAAATTAATTCATTTGTCTTCTTCTTGCTTGGTAAGATGAAATGTTAAATAAATTTAATGCAATTTTCTTCTCCATGACATTATATTTGATTTGAAAACATTCCGCGTTTTATTTTCATTAAAAATATCTTTTTATACGGCATATCCAGTATTTGGCATACAAATAGATGGGATTTTACACGATAACATTGGTATCTCTTGGTATCAAATGGTATAAATGGTATCAAAAACCGTTTTGTTTTGTATGCTCAAAATGTGTTTTTATTATTAGAAACCATACAAAAAATTTTTTTGTAGGTTTAGGAAAATGTTTTATTTTTTTCATAAATTGTTTATAGTGTATAAGTTTTTCTTAAAAATATAAATTTAAATGGCACCAAAAATTCGACTAACTTTGCGATTTTTTCTATAAAAACAGGTTGCATGTCGTTTAATTAACATCCACTAATACTATCGGCTAATATATCGGTGACAAAGCGATTGCTGGAACACTATTAAAAAAGGCGTTTTGCGGTGTTCACTGTACCTCCGCTAAAAATGATCGGTTTCCATTTTGTTTTTACATTTCGCTTAAGAATTAAAAAAAGCCCTTTTTTTAATTCTTTATTTTTAAGAATTTTTTTCGATAGTCCAACGTCAAAAATGCGTTTTTCGCATAAAAATTTGACTTTTGGCTTACAAATAAAATGTTTAAAGTAAAAAAAAAAAAACTCTTAATAGGGGGCGGGTTTTTTTTATGCAGAAAAATATGCGACAAAATTGAAAACGATCGGTTGAGCCGTTTAAAAATGCCGATGAACACAGACTTTCGAAAGGTGGTTTCGAGAAAAACGCACTTAAAGCTGCACTTACGTACCTAAAGTCTTAGAGGTTAGGGTACTAGTTTTAGCATAACTTCTAAAGTTTTTATCCGGTTGACTTAAAACTTTTTTTCTATAATCTTAAGATGTTAATCTACAAGAAAAAAAATTTAAAAAAAAATCGATTTCTCTTTTTGCAAGACCCTACTCCCCCCTTAATTATACCCTTGCAGTCAGAAGTTTGCAACGCAGTAAAGGAGACTTTTCCGACGCCATAAAGTATATATGTTCTTGATCAGCATCACTAGACGAGTCAATCTACCACGATCTGAAAAAAATCGAATAAAAATTCTAGCTTCGGTGTTTTTTAAAATATATCCTTCTACTCTTGGGAATATTATTTTTAAAATATTTCTGAATTTCGAATAAAATTATTAAAAAATTGGATCACTATATCATATAGCTGCCATAGGAACGGTCGGAAAATTAAATGGGTATTAATAGGAAAACAATTATATCTTTGTTGATTTTTATTACATTCTTTTCATCTCTGGAATATAGCTTTTCTTTAACATTTCAAAATTTCGAATTAAATTTGACAAAATTCGGACGGCTATATTATATAGCTGGCATGGGAATGATCAAAAAAGTAATGCCAAAATAATACGAAAGCAGCTAAAATTTGGATTGTTGTAACATGTACGCAAGTTATTTAAATTTTTGTTTTTGCAAATGTATAGGAATGATCTGCAAGGGTATAGGTATTCGGTTGGCCGAAGCTAGCTTCCTTTCTTGTTTCTATTTTGCTTTTCGTTACCAATGTGAACAGAATTTCCTTTGCAACATTCTTGGACAAAGTACTGCTTTGGAATGCAAATTTGTGTACTTTTCATTCATAGGAAAAAATTCCATAACTTAATCTGGGAAAGAGCGAGACAGCAATATTGAAAACTTTTCGAAATTGAAAAAGAGTTTAAAAGGCGATATGGTGAATATAAAAATTTCATCAAATTCACATCTTATCAATTTTTTTTTATCAAAACATTTAGGTCAGAATAATGTTTATAGACTTGAACGGCAATGGGTTGGGAATTGAATTACATGCTCAACGCAGTATGACATGCTATGTTTAAACATTATATTGCTTTGTTTTGGACAAAGTACACACAACAACCACAAACGATTTTAAAATGTATCTAGAGCCCACAATTTTAAAGATTTCAGAAAAGTATAAATGCAATTTTGTTGCGTTTATTTATACCTTTCAAGTCGGACCATTCGTTAAAAAGTTATGTCCGATTAAAGTTTTATATCTCCATCTCCCTCGCACTCCCTCTAGCTGATTAACGAGTAGCTGTTGTCGGGGCACCCGACTAAACCGTTCTCTCTTGTTCTTTAGTAGTTTGTTTAGGACAAAATACTGTTGTTTTTGCGGAAATGAAGGAAAAAAGTTCTGATAAAATCTGTTTGTCTGTCCGTATAAACACTAAGATCTCGGAAACTACAAGCGCCAGAAAGTTGGGATTAACCACACATATTCTGGGGTTTCCTACGCAGCGCAAGTTTGTTTCAGCCGAGCGCCACGCGAACCGTAACACCCACTTTAAAATGTGTCTTGCTCTCACATCTTTAAAGATTTAGAAAAAGTATAAATGCAATTTTGTTGTGTTTAAAAATACCTTTCAAAATGGAGAAGAAATTTTTAAATCGGACCATTCATTAAAAAATGATCAGCAAAATTTGGTATTGCACATCTCCTTTGCACTTCTTTCAGCTGAGTAACTGGTATCTGATAGTCGTAGTTCTCGACTATAGAATTCTTTCAATCTTAATTTCGGCAGGCAAAGCTGCGGGCGACCCTGCTAGTATTTTGTATTTATGATACTCTAGTCACATTTTCGATCGTGAAATCTCCAAGGGTATTAAAACTTCAGGTTGTCGGCCAGAAAAGCAAGCAGCTAAAAGGCCTCTGCCGCTGCTGCTGTATCTCTGCCATTGCGCAGTTCACACTCATAGAATAGAACAGCGGTCAATAGAACACACTTCGACAGGTTTTTGCAGACCCTTCAGTTCTGGCATCACATCCCGGCCGCTGTCGACCTCAGCAGAGCGTCGACGTGCAAGAAAGAGAAGCCGATATTTATACACTAGCAGAGACAATTTTCCGTTCCGTTCCGGTCCGTTATTCTCTTTTGTGCTTTACAGTTATGTTCAGCTATCAACCAAAATTTTGCCGGTACCGAAATGTGTATGCCCTTACAATTAGGAGCATTATTGAATTTCAAAAATAAATGTTTTTTTCGTTTTATAAACTTAATAAATACATATATCTAATTTAGTTTGCTATGGCAAAAGTGCTCCCTGAGCTTTTAAAAGTATGTTCTTGAAACTTTTCTTATTCAATTAGTCTAATAGTACAATTATAATCAATACAATATTACCAGGAGAAGATAAATTACAATAAAAAAACCTTTAAAAACCCAGGGCGGCAACACTACTACTATTTTGACCGCAGCTGTATGTTTTCATGTTTGATGACTATGTTTTCTTCAAACTTTGTTTCTCCCTTTAAAAAAATCCTAAAATTACTCTGAGTATGGGGTTCGAAAGATAAAAAGTGTCACTTTTAAAATACTTAAACAGCCAAACAAACCATGAATCCATTTGCCCGTGATACCCTCCGAAAGATGGCCAATTTCAGCATTTTTTGAACTTTGAGGTCCTTCTGCTAAGAATCCTTGCACCGGGAACTTATTGGAAAACGCAGTTTCACCAGTGAGCTGTGACGAGTGAAAAAGCGGACATTCCATACAAATGTCTCTATGGGATGTCACTTGTGCATCATGAGTGTTGTAACGAACTGATTTTAGAGGTCTACTCGCTACGAGAATTCGTGCGGCTAGCTTAGTATAGTTGTGTGTCCCACCAAATTTATTTAAACGTGACCGCCCAGTAGATCAGTGAGGAAGCCCAGAATTTGAGGGTTCGTAGAGGGTTTTATAGCAGGTGTAATAGTACAGTGACCTGGCCGGCTTGGCTGGTCTTGAATCGCCACTCGTGGCCGTCGACGACTCCTGGCCGCCTTGATGACTTGATGCTCCTCTTGTTGACTGGGTGCTCCGCTCGTTGACTGGGTGCTCCGGTTCTGTAGCTCCCTCGATGATTCTTGAACTTCCCTGAAGACGCTTGAAGCTCCCTATAGACGTTTGAAGCTCCCTGAAGACGCTGGGCGCTGCTCGTCTCTGACGCGTAGAATCGACGACTACTTGTAACGCCTTGGACTCGCCAGGAGATTAGCTGCGCGGGTTTACAGAGGCCGCGATTTCCAGGAATCTCTCCTTTCGGTACACCACCGCCTGTCCCTCGGTCTGTCCTGGATGGTCCTACTAGTGTTCCACTCAAATCGCGCTGGCAGTACAAGTTACGCAGAGATGCTGCCGAGCGCTTCACTTCGCTTCTATGCCCAGTGTAAACGAGCGTTCCGCCCTAGCTTCACCCTTTGGCTTATCGTCCGCGACGTTTCCACGTAGCTCGATCTGTCGTGTTGTGTTGGCTTGCTGTTCGACGATGTCCTTCGCTCCGCTCCTGGGTATGCTGGTTGCACGGCTGGACGTGGTGTGGCTTCTGATACTCGGGATCTTGGTCATACGCCGATCCGGGACTACACGCCTCTGGAGTTCTCCACAAACGATTGACTGATCTCCCTGATCGCGCCAAGACCTGCTTAGACAGGGCACACTGGGGGTAGATAGGTTTCTCCGCGAGCTCACGATTTCTTGTCGCAAGCTTACACCGCTCAAACTCTGATCGACTGTCCAGGCGAGATGCGAGGACTTAGTTGAGACAGAAAAGAAACGGATCGCCTTGATCTAGCCGTGTGATTCCCTCTGGACCTCAGCTACCTGTGTCTCAATTCGGAGATTCCTGGTGATCCTATCCCGAACGTCTCGACGTAGCGATCTTGCTCCTTGTAGGCTCCCACGGCGCTGCTTCCGGCGACTCGACTTGTTGTTGTTCACTTGTAGTATACTGTACTGGCTGACTTGCTCACTTTGATATCTCGACTGACCTTGATAGATTGACTGATCCACTCTCTTGATCGACTGATCCAGCTGCTAGCGCCCGGCGGCGCTTTTGCACATGGCACTCTGTATCTGCCCGCAAAGTCTCCACTCTTTGCAGCTAACTCTCCAAACTCTCTTTGTCAGAGTTCCCGCTCTCAACCTTGAAGTCCCCACTCTCTCACTCTCCACTTCTCGGTCTCCAAACTCTCTCTCTCCGCTTCTCGGTCTCCAAACTCTCTATTTGCGAGTTTCTCTCCATTTGCTCTTTGCCGCGGCGCTACTACGGTGTTGCAGGAATTTGTGGGGAGTTATCCAACTCCTCACAGTGTCAAATTAGCTGTGATTCACGAGGGAAAAGTGATTTCTGGAACTGAAGGGGAGCAAATCAATCACACAAACATATTTTAATATGTCATTGTATGCTCTGCTTCTGCTGGCCACCACTGCTATAGGGGCTTATCCTCAATTCACACGTTACACAAAAATGATTATGTATGATGTATGACTTTCACTGACTTTTGCATCTTGCGTCCTACAGCGTGTCTCGCCTCATATGCCACGGAGACCGTAATGCAAATTTGCCATGGAAGACGTCGATGTAATCTGGCGGCAGACGCAAACACTTTTGGAAGCCCTTGCCAGCCAAATTCTCGAATGTACTTGAAGGTTGTTTATACATGTGGTAAGTGGGAAGCAGAGCTACAGTGTTTGATCTGGCCAGCTGAATAAATCTTGATAAGACTAGTGCATGTTTGATTTATACCCGTAATTTAAACTCCCCATCTTCTTTTTGCTCATGTATAGTGCCAAAACAAGTTCTCAAGGAAAGCAAGGAGTTGGAAGCTGAGCTGGACGAACCTGAGGGTTTTGAGGGTGATATGAACGAGCTCTACGACGATGAGCTGATATACAAGGAGTCAGAGGCAATTCCTAAGCTGTACAGCAATACAACAACGTCAATACGCGGAAACGGAACCAGCGTGATTGGGTCTGGAACGAGCGTTAACTTGGCAAGTAATCAGACCATGATGAACAGTTCCCTGGCAGTAGATGGCGATGGCAGTGGGGTTAATCCTGTTATGACACACAGCGCCGACTTGAGTCTGGAGGGTAAGTCATTAAAGGGGCGAAGTGATGACCCATTTTTTAATCCATTATATTTCTTGACTTAATCCGAATCTTAATAGTAGTAGTACATTATTGATTACTTGTTTTAATTTGGCTTGGCACTTAGCCGCCAGCACTATATTTACAATTAAAAAACAAGAGAGAACGCTATAGTCGAGTACTTCGACTATTAGATACCCGTTACTCAGCTAAAGGGAGTGGGAGAGAGATTAATATATGCACGCGTCAAAGCTACTAGCGCCATCTAGTGGCTGTTTCATTTTTTGCTCATAAGTTTTTAATGGATTGTCCGATTTGAAAAATTTCTTCTACAATTCGATAGATATTGATAATCACAATAAAACTGCATTTTTACTTTTCCAAAATATTTAAAGGTGTGGGCGCCAGACACCTTTCAAAAAATGGTTTAGGGCGATTGTGGGCGTTAGAGGGGGCGTGGCCACCGTCTGAAACAAACTTGCTCTGCGTAGGAAGCCCAAGAATATGTGTGGGTAATCCCAACTTTCTAGCTTTTTTAGTTTCCGAGATCTCAGCGTTCATACAGACAGACAGACAGACAGACAGACGGACAGACGGACATGGCTAGTTCGACTCGGCTAGTTATGCTGAATCTTAACCTACAACCGCAACTCTCTAGCTCTTTTAGTTTCCGAGCTCACAGCGGTCACACGGACATACGGACAGACGGACATACGGACAGACGGACATACCTAGATCGACTCAGCTAGTGATCCTGATTAAGAATATATATACTTTATAGGGTCGGAAAAGCTTACTTCTCCCTGTTACATACTTTTGCACGAATACAATATACCCTTTTACTCTACGAGTAACGGGTATAATAAATGATTGTAACGACTCTTTGATTAGTGATATTTTAAAAGAGTTCTTGATTGAGTTCTTGCTGTATCCTCTTTTACTATCATATTACAGTATATATTGTATATTGCATTTGGGGGAAAGTATGTAAGAGGTGGAAGGAAACGTTTCCAACCCTATAAAGCATATATATTCTTAATCAGGATCACTAGCTGAGTCGATCTAGGTATGTCCGTCTGTCCGTCCGTCCGTCTGTCCGTATGTCCGTGTGACCGCTGTGAGCTCGGAAACTAAAAGAGCTAGAGAGTTGCGGTTGTAGGTTAAGATTCCTTGGTTTCTTGTTCAGATAAAGTTTCTTATGCGAACTTTAACGCCCACAATCGCTTACGACGTAAGCAACCACATTTGTAAAGTTTTTGTAGAAGTGCAAAATATATCTTCATTTACTTACACCAGTTTACAAATAAATAAGAAAACCTTCGTTTTCCGGTAAGGTACATCTTTCTGATTAAGAAAAGGGCACTTATGATACAAATCAACCATAATCATTATTGTTGAGTTTTATTTTTTCCTATCAGAAATAATGATTATTTTTGAGTTTTATTTTTTTTTATCAAAAATAATGATTATTGAGTGAGTTTTAAAATAAAAATCATAATGATTACTGTCCCTGTTTATAATACTTGAAAAAATATTCCACACATTACTTAGTCCGCGCTTCTTACTAATCGAGTACTGTCCCTATTTTGGGAGCCCAAATATCGTATAGGGGGAACGTATTCTTGAAATGATTATTTTTTATAAGAATGAATTATCCAAATGGGTATTACTCATTAAAAATACTCACAGTCATAAGGCAAGCAATTTTATATTTTTTAAGGAATTTTTAAAAATTAATTTCGTTTTTATAATTTTCTAGCTTTTAAATATTTGATTTACCTATTTTTTGAGCCGGCTGCCATCCAATAACTTAGAAAATCTAAATAAATTCTTTAAAAATACTAAAAGAAAATGTTAAAAACTTGAAAAATTAAACTTAGGCAATTGTGCCATAGAATAACTATTGATCCAAAAATCTTGATCGGAGCAGCGGTTTAAATTTTTTAAATCGAAAAGTTAACTTTAAATGTAGCTCCAAATTATGGGGGCTATCGAAATTTCATTTAGATTTCTAATTAGGCCTTTTAAAACTTAAAATTTGGCAAAATGCAAATTACAAAACTCCAACCACATTAGAAGTTAAGCATTCAAATTGACCAAATTTTTTTCGGCCTAGTATTAATTTTGGAGCTGATTGGGGCCACTGGGGGGACATGTCGGATCTTAGTGGATCTTACTCTGCAAAAATTTGGCTACTCTAGCTCTTACGGTTTGGGCTGTGGGCGTATCCCCTTAAAAATCGTTGTTTTATTTTATAATCTTTAGAGATTACTTTTTAATAACAAGTAGCACTTTACCTAATGCTATTTGGAAACCATTGCCGTTTAAAATCTTCGTATTTTTAGCTACTTATCGTTAATATAGCGTTTTTATCAAAAGGTAGAACAGACTTTTTTACCTCAAGTCACTGGAACCAGCCGCTACAGCTTAAATTTTTAAATTTTCACATCTCTTTTTTCCGGTACTGCGCACTTTAAAAAATTGTGTTGATATTGGACGTATATATACGTATACTAGCTATACCCGAAGCGACTTCGTTCGCTTAAAATTAGTTTGGAGTACGGTTGTCAGGACATTCTTATTTCCAGAAAAATTCTTATGAAGACCTTTTATCTGCAAATGTGTCCCATTGCATAGCTGTGGGGGACCTAAGTTTCGCAATAACATTTCGGGTGCTCCAATCTTAAGAGACAGATTGAATTTAAAAATTCAACAGGGGCAGAGTCGACCGATTTATAGGAGACTTCTAAAAATTAGTTTAGCAATAATTTATTGGTACCGGTTGCTCTTTCATTTTTCACTGTTAAAATGGAGCGCTCAGATAGCCAATCTTAACATGTCATGATGTGTTAGAAAAAGAAAGAACCCTTTCTTTCATGATGTGTTAGAAAAAGAAAGAACCCTTTTTTGGCTTGTGATTAGCACATAGGCGCACTTAAAATTTATGGAGGGGGTCATATAATTTAAATTTTTGCTCAAATAGGTCGTAATATGGGGGATATTAAGGTAAAACTTCCAAGTTTCTGGGTTAAAAATGATCTCAAAAAAATTATCAAAATGTGTACTAAAAAGAGTTTTTTAAACCAAAATTGAAATCATAATTGTGAATTTAAACCCTACCTCCTCTTGCCACACCACGGTCAATATTGTGCTTGTTTCTTTCTCTCTTTAGGCAAGCTCTCTCAGAGAGTTCATTGTGCGCTTGATCGACCCCATTTTTTACACTTGCTACTGTCCTAACGCTTATTATCATTATATCCTTCACACTTTTATAAAACGAATTGTGGCAAAGAAGAGCAAGTGTATTTTTTAGTATAGCCTACTTCTAACTTGCGATCTCATCCTTGTCGAATCAATAAAAATTAAAAACATATAATAAATTAATGTGATCCATGTGAAAGTCGCGAATCTTTGTACTTGCTTTCAGTTACAATGCTATCAATGCAATTTTATTTAGTGCACAAATATATTTGTTTGTAAATTGGAATTTGTTTTTTAAAATTTTCAAGTTTTGAATGTAATGAAAACTTGTGTACAAACACGCAAAGATTGCCATCTCATGCAAAAGTAGCGTAGTAACTTATTTTTCCAGGTTCCGCATATGAACGATAATTATTAGTTTTAAACTTTACAAATAACTTAGAAAGATTTAGCATTGGCTGAAAGAAAGGTAATCATTTTATCATTTGCACACACACACACAATACAAATCAAAACATATCCCAATATACCTACATGCCTACATATCTGTATGTTTGCTTGCAGATCAAACTTCCGTACTTGTTCAGAAATTCGAATCTTAAGATTTTGATTTTGCTTACAAAATATGTAGTAAGTTTGTATGTTTTCTTCCATGACCGAAATTAAATAAGGTTCTTACTTCTGCAACAAACTGAAAAATACTTTTTGAAAAAAAAAACCTTAGCATTTGGTCCACAGAACTGACTATTGATCGAAAATCATATTGATCGGAGCAGCAGTATACGATTTTAAAATCCAAAACAAATTTTAACTTAAATTGCCCCTTTCCCCTCCCCTTTTCACACAGCACTTCCCCTCTCCCCCTCATCAGTTTTCTTATATCTTGCTCTCTCAGCCGTCGCTCTCTTGGCATCCGCTCTCTGGGTATCGCTCTCTCGGCAGGCTCCCGGAAAATGAGACCCAATAACTTAGAAAATCTAAATAAATTCTTTAAAAATACTAAACAAAATTTTAAAAACTTGAAAAATTAAACTTAAGCATTTGGAACATAGAATAACTAATGATCCAAAAATCATCTTGATCGGAGCAGCGGTTTGGATTTTTTAAATCTAAAAGTTAACTTTAAATGTAGCCCCCAAATTATGGGCGATATTGAAATTTTTTTTAGAAATCTAATTAGGCCTTTTAAATACCTAAAATTCGACAAGTTCCAAGTTTCAAAATTCCAACCACTTTCGAAGTTAATCAATCAAATAGACCAAATTTTGAGCTTCCAAATATTAATGTTGGAGCTGATTGGGGCCACTGGGGGGACATGTCGGATCTTAGTGGGCGTTTAGATCCCCAATGGAATACTGTGCAAAAATTTGGATGTTCTAGCTCTTACGGTTTGGGCTGTAGTCGTATCCCCTTAAAAATCGGTCTTTCATTTTATAATCTTTAGAGACTAGAGATGAATTTAATCCAAGTAAAAGTCGTGAATTTGTATACTTTTTAACAGTGACAATGTTATTAATGCAATTTTAATTTGCGCACAAATATATCCGTTTGTAAATTGAATTTTTAAATGAAATAGTTTGGAACTTTACAAATAACTTAGAAAGATTTTGCATTGTCTGAAAGGAAGTTAATCATTTTATTTGTATTTAAGCACATCATATACTTTTAAATAGAAACACACACACACAATACAAATCAAAACATCTCCAAATATACATACCTACATACACACATATCTGAAGAAGTAACGTATTTGATTGCTTACAGTTCAAACTTCCGTACTTGGCAGAAATTCGAATCTTTAGATTTTGCCTTTGCTTACAGAATTTGTAGTAAGTTTGTCTATTTTCTTCCGTGGCGGAAATTAAATAGGGCTCTTACTTTTGCTACAAAATGAAAAATACTTTTTGAAAAATAAAACCTAAGTATTTGATCCACAGAACTGACTATTGATCGAAAATCATATTGATCGGAGCAGCAGCAACAAATTTTAACTTAAATTGCCCCTTTCCCATCCCCTTTCCTCATAGCACTTCCCCCTCCCACTCATCAGTTTTCTTAAATGTTGCTCTCTCGGCCGTCGCTCTCTTGGCATCCGCTCTCTCGGCAGGCTCCCGCAAAATGAGACGCAAAAACTTAGAAAATGTAAATTAAATTTTTTAAAAATACTAAAAAAAATGTTAAAAACTTGAAAAATTAAACTTAAGCGTTTGGGCCATAGAATAACTAATGATCCAAAAATCATCTTGATCGGAGCAGCGGTTTGGATTTTTTAAATCGAAAAGTTAACATTAAATGTAGCCCCCAAATTATGGGGGATATCGAAATTTCATTTAGAAATCTAAATAGGCCTTTTCAATACCTAAAATTCGGCATATTCCAAATTTCAAAATTCCAACCACTTTAGAAGTAAAGCAATCAAATAGACCAAATTTAGAGCTACGAAATATTAATTTTGGAGCTGATTGGGGCCACTGGGGGACATGTCGGATCTTAGTGGGCGTTTAGATCCCCAATGGAATACTGTGCAAAAATTTGGCTGCTCTAGCATTTACGGTTTGGGCTGTAGTCGTATCCCCTTAAAAATCGGTCTTTCATTTTATAATCTTTAGAGACATATATTTTTTTTAAGACATTATTTCGATCAATTAATCTTTAATTTTTATACTTCATTTAATAAACTAATTACCTACTTTACTTTTGTTACATGTTTATTCTAACAGAGAACCAAGAACGTCTATATTTGTATCTAATTGTCTTGGGATCTCTCGGAGTGCTCTTCTCCATAGTAATTATTGCAACTAGGCACGTGGTTCAAAAGCGCAGTCTCACCACTGACACGCACTCCACAACCAAAGGAAGAGAAGGGGCCGTTGAAGTGACAACTAACCAAAGCGGCTTTAACGATACGATATCTGAAATAGACGCAGACATCGACTTAAAAACTTCACTGCCCTTACCCAGTGTGTCTAAAAATGAGGTAAGTACCACTCAAAAAGATCGTAAACCGTCCACCTTCATACCTACCACCACCTAGAACTACCTGACGTACGCGCCGGCCAGCAGCCTGTACGCCGGTATTTCCGCCAACCAGTTGTCTTCGGTTGATAGCCCAACACCTGCCGTCGGGCTAATGCCGAATACGCTTTTGATGGGGTCTCGACAATCACCTGACCTTATCGGCATTACATCAAGACCCTTTGTCACCACGAGCGTTGCCAGTGCAGGCGGTCAGGGTCCGGTATCGGGCATTCTGACCTCAGCTATTGTTATTGGAGCTAACGCCCCAAGTAGCAGTTCTATAAGTGAGTAATCTTGCCAGCTTACTTTGCCTATTTTTCCAATACCGTTCTCCCTTACAAGGTACTATGGTACCCATTTCCTCGCTGGCCCAATATACGACGGCGCCAACAATCAGAGGCGGGTATATCATAAACGCTGAAAGCATGAGTGTGCTTCAGCGGCCTAGTAGCACAACAACACCGCCGAGCTTGTTGTCCGGAAGCTCGCCGGCGCACCCCCCGCAAACATGTCACTCGCCGCTGGCCATTAATGTAAGCTCACAAGGTCATGTGTCCATACCTGTTAAGGGCACATCTACGTTGCGACGCACAAAGCCGCCCATTTTGCAGCCTCAGCTTTCATATGACGGTACCGCCCCACGAACTCTCTCAACCGGCGTCGCCGTTGGCTCGCAGTTCTACTACGGATGACAAAGTACATTGGACTGCGACCCCCACGTGTACGCCACAGGATTGGGTGTGGGAATACGCGTGGACCCCTTAATTTCGAGCACCCAGAAGACG
Source organism: Drosophila pseudotakahashii (assembly GCA_035046095.1). Taxonomy (NCBI): domain Eukaryota; kingdom Metazoa; phylum Arthropoda; class Insecta; order Diptera; family Drosophilidae; genus Drosophila; species Drosophila pseudotakahashii. The sequence goes on along the minus strand of JAWNOE010000241.1, from coordinate 173,225 downwards.
TCCGAGGTGGCAGATCGTTCAAGCGCAAAAGAGGACTTTTCCGCATCTTAGCCATTAAGGACAGCAGTCCCAAGCTCCACACGATTATTGGACAATTTCGGACTAAGCGTAGAGAAGAATTAAAAAAAATGTCAGCTAGATTTTGTTACTCTAAGTTAACCCCAGAACTACAGTAAAGATGGCTCTAGTCCCATCACTGCCTCTGAATTTGTAAGGAAGCACACGGATAATGTTTCGTATAAGGCAAACAAATTTATTTAATTTCGATTAACTCATAGTTTCCAGAAAATGTTTTAAAAACTTGAAATGTCTTGACTAAATATATAGGTTGCCTTTCCGCCAGCGTGGCCGATAACTGTACGAACTTTACGCATCGAAAGGTTTTTAAACTCTGAGACCTGGCATTACTAATATTATACCGATCAGGGGCTTGGAAATATGAAATGGATTGTGCCCACGTTGGTCCCTCAAGTTCTTCTTTGAAAGGCGTTTCGCTTTATGCAAGAAGGGGAGCATATGTTGCTAGATGAACACCGCCGTATTATTCTCAGAGAAATCCATTTTAGGTGAGCTAACATACAATCGTTCCAAAGCGTATTTCTGAAGTAACATTAAATCTCCGATATGACATATTTATACCCGTTACTAGTTGTACTCGGGGAAACAGACAGGTAGAAGGAAGCGTTTCCCAATAAAGTATATACGTAAATACGTAGTCACTAACCGAGTCGATCTAGCAATGTCCGTCAGTACTTTTGTCCGTGCTCACGCTGTAATCTCTATTAGCGCAAGAGAGTCGGGGTTTTAGATTTAGATTTCTTAGCTTCTTATTTAGCGCAAGTTTCTTATCCGAATGTGCCACGCCCAGTGTAACGCCCACAAATCTAACCATCCAAAAAATTTTCAAATCGAACCATTCATTTTAAAGTTATGCGCAATGAAAGGTTTTTTCGATAGACGGCTTTAGTTTGAAAAATTTAAATATGTTACTCTGGCTACCACATTTGTAAGGCTATAGAATAAAAATATTTCCTATAGAAATATTCAAGTAGTGCCTATAAAGACCATGCTAGCGTGATCCGAGTGCCACGCCTTTCAACGATAAATCCAGTCAATCGTCCGCGTTTTTAAAGATTTTCTAAATGTGAAAAGACCTTATTATTTCGATTATTAATACCCATATACTTATACAAAAATTAAATGGATAACAAGTTTATAGCACTTTGTTTTTTTGCTTGCCGTTTTGCAGTACTTAAGTCTGAAAATCTCCACCGCACACACTTTAGCTGAGTAACGGGTATCTGATAGTCGGGACACTCGACATAGTGGTGTAAATTTGGGCCGAAACTTTGATGTCGATGTTCATCGTTGTTTGCAAAATGAAACATTGATGTTGTGTGGAACATCGGCTGTATACATCGATGCATCGATGTTTTCAACACAATTTGTTATATTTCGTTAATTCAATTTTTAGAAGACTATTAAATTTGTTATTGAGATTTATCGATATATAAATAAAACGGAATTAAGACTACAAAAATAAATTCTTTCTTAGCTTTTTCTTTTTTATTTTTTCATTGAGTGGTTTTGTTAACCATTTTATAAACAGAACTTAAAACTTTATCAATTCATGAGCAAAAATAATAATATAACAGCTTCCTTAGCAGTATTTTTCATAAAAATAATATAACAAATGCTTCCTTAGCAGTCTCTTTGGTATTTCTTCCTAAAGCTTGTCTTTGTTGTTATCCTGTAATAAATACATTTGTAATTGCAAATAACTATATTAATTATATATTTTTCACAATATACTTACTTTGGGATTGCAAACACAATTAAAACAAAACCCCCGAAATTTTTCCGTGCGGCACTGATACCATTTGTTGTGCTTAAACATCGACGTTAAAGATCGATGCATCGATAAACATCGGCATAACATAAAACATCGGAAAACATCGCCGAAAAAACCTTGATGCTCGATGCATCGATGTTTTTTTACATCACTCGACTATAGCGATAGCTCTCGTTTTTATAATTATGTATCATATATCATTCCTAATTTTGTATATGTCCTGTTTCGTTTTAAAATTAATTTAAACTGTCAAGTGCCTTCCTAATTAGCATTTAAGTGTGTAGTCTCCGCGTAGATAGCACTGAGAGCAATCGGAGGTATATAAAATTAAACCGGTGGCCAGATAAAAAATGCCAACCCAATAGATAGTTACATTTCCTTAATACGAGTTGTATATAAATAGCGTTGTAGTAAGAATGTTCGAATAAAATATATTGGTCGAAGTTTAGATAAATTAAATTAGAGCTTCCTGGAGTTAGAAAACACCATTTCCGGCTCTTAAAGTAACGCAATTACACAAATGTACATACAATTTGATTTTTAGGTTAAATTTAAGATGTACGCTAACCTATAAATCATAACTGGTATTCGTGTATAGAAATGTTAAAACAAATGGAAAATATTCAAATGAAATCAAAAAAAATTGTATGCAGGCACGTTAACCAACCCAAGTAAATTCCCCTACGGCTATGCCAATGATAATTGAATGTTGCAATTAATTATGAAGGTAGTAGAATATAGAATAAGCACCTTTTGGGTGAATTGTAAAATGCTTTCCGTTGGTCATTTTTCTCAAATATGAATTGTACATTTTATACGATTAATTTTAAAGAAACCAATAAATTATATATGATTAAAAAGAAATAAAATTTAATTAAATGGTAAACGCAAAATAAAAAAGAGTCGCATGCTGACATCCAAATATTTTACGTATATTTATGTATTATTTATTCTTTAGTGGTAAGTACTCCTTATTTCGATTATTTAACAGAAAGGTTCCATTTTAGTGAAAGTTCAAAGCCGGTTGGAATTTGATAACAAACATTTTTAAAAATAGTAACGAATAAAATTAAAAAGCCTTTGCAGACAGATTTATTGGAATGCCTATAAACGAAAAAAAATTGTAATTAAAAGATGTAAGGACCAAAAATGATTAAAGTTAATTTATTAAGTAAAAATGGTAAAGAACGGAACAACTCAAAGTGATTACATTATTACATGAGTCTAATAGACAAACTTGAAATTCTTGAATTTATCTAAATTCATATTTTTAGGTAAATTTAAGAATCTCAAGTAATTTTTGTAGAAAATAATTATGAGAATGATCTGCTCTTACTTTAAATGTGTCCTTCCAAGCACTTAACTTGGCAGTCTTAATAGACAAATTTAGGATTCTTGATTTTATCTAAAAATGTAAATCTAATTGTTGTAGAAAATTATTATGAAAATTATCAGCTGAATGTGGGTAAACGCTGCCTATGCCAACATTATTAAAATTGAAATAACGCTGAATACGGCAGTACACGTAGTGACGCATCGCACAAGTAGGCTGCGTTAGAAGACTACTACGATAGACCGATTGAAATATATAATACACCGATCGAGAGGTATTGTTCAAATTTTGGTAGGGGAGTGTTGGTTTACGTGACAAACGACACGTTTTTTTAATGTTATCTTAAAAACAAGAATGAAAGCTAGCTTCGGTCAACCGAAGCTTATTTACCCTTGCAGATCATTCCTATTCATTTAATTTAAATGAACTTTCGTATATGTTATAACAATCAAAATTTTTCTAAATTTTTTTCGAAATTTTGAAATTTTAAAGAAAAGTCATATCCCAGAGAAGAAAAGAATTTAATAAAAATCAACAAAGATATAATTTTTTTCCTATTAATTTCCATCTAATTTTTCGACCGTTCCTATTGCAGCTATATGATATAGTCATCCGATTTTTTAAAAATTTTATTCGAAATTGAGAAACATTTAAAAAATAGTATTCCCAAAAGTAGAAGGAAATATTTCAAAAAACACCAAAGCTAGAATTTTTTTACGTTTTTTTTTATCCTTCCTATGGGAGCTATAAGATATAGTTGACCGATCCGGTCGGTTTCGACATATATACCCCCTGCAATAGAAAGTTTGGAAAAGTTTGAGCGCGATATCTTTAAAACTGAGAGACTATTTTGCGTAGAAACAGACGGACGGACAGACCGACATGGCTAGATCGACTCATCTTGTCATGCCGATCAAGAATATATACTTTATGGGGTCGGAAACGTCTCCTTCACTGCGTTGCAAACTTCTGACTGAAATCATAATACCCTCTGCAAGTGTATACAAACAAGAAAGGAAGTTAACTTTAGGGTTAGTTTATATACCCTTGCAGTTATAATAAGTACCCTAAGTTTAGACCTCACTCTATCGGTGCTGTTCCTGGTTTCCAAATATATTATTGCCTATGTTGTTGATATGTTGATATTAAATTGTCAAACATTAAAGCGCCTACTTTTTTCAAAGTTACAATGTATTTTTATATATTTTTTGAGATTATTCCTATGGGAGCCTTAAGATATAGTGGTCCGATCCGGCTCGTTCCGACATATGTACTACCTGCAACAGAAATAAGACTTTTGGGAAAGTTTCATCGCAATAGCTTTAACTTTACTGAGAGACTAGTTCGCATAGAAACGGATAGACGGACATGGCTAGATGGACTCGGCTATTGGTTCTGATCAAGAATATATATACTTTATGTGGTCGTCTCCTTCACTGCGTTGCAAACATCTGACTGAAATTAAAATACCCCTGCAAGTGAATAAAACAATATTTTTTAAAGGCTTTAAAAGCAGAAAGTTACTGACACCTATTAAGTATGTGGGATATGGATATATTGAGGTCTACAGTAGCCTACTTAATTTCAAATGGGGACACACTTTCCAGAATTCTATGACTGTAGAACATGTTTCATCAGGCAAAAAACGGATGCCAGTTCCTTTCCCTTTTTATCAATGAGATTCTATATCCATCACCCATCACTTTCTAACAGAAACTATGCCTTATAAAATTAAGTTTAGGTTAGTCGATTGCGAATATTGGTCAAAGAAAGTAGTGTCATCCATAGAGTGTATGTAATCGGGTCAAACGCATTACCATGGTTGCTAAAATGATCCTCGCAATGATAGTGCCTCTATTAAAGTTATCCGAACTAGATTTGAATACAACTGGCAAAAAAGGTGTTTCGCAGGGTCGGCTGTTCGATCATTATGGATTAGATCTGGCTAACGACGATTCTGATGAGGATGGCGTGAGTGTCAGTGGTTCTTCCAATTACCAAGAAGCTGTTCAACCTAGTAGCTCGAGATTTACCCTACGTGATGTTCAGGACAGTGATTCATCATTTTCAGGCTCCTAACGAGAAGACGTCGAACACTGGCTGTCTGAATTCGATGACATAACTTCGTTGATGGCATCCCAGAAACCAAGACAGAATCGAGGGAAGCCATTGTGGAAGGAAGAAGAAAAGAAGAAGGGCAAGGAAAAACCCGAAAATAATTTTAATAGGGAATCGACAGGTAAGCAGACTCAGATCAATTTTTAATTTTCGAGCTCTTGGGATCTCAGCGTTCAGACAAACAGACGGACAGACATGGCTAGATCGACTTGGCTAGTATCCGGATCAAGAATATATATACTATAAAGGTTTGGAAGATCATTGGCGTCATCGACCAAAACGATGAAGGGCACTTGCGACAGTCGCACTGGAAGTGTTGGAAGTGTTGATGCGGGCTGGTATCGGCAGTATGGTCCAGAATATGGTGAAGGAAGCGGACAGTACCCAGTCCGAGTCAAACCCCTTAAGATGGTGAAGTACCTATCTTCCTCCTCTTCCCCCGCCTGGTAACAGCCAAAAAGCCATGGATTTTTGGAAACAATATCTGTGGCTTATCAACCCCTCTATACAAGCTTTTTCACATCAAGGGTAAATTTAAACCCAGGACCTGCCTTCTTACTCCACAGTTTAGCGAAGGCGACCTCACAACGGTTAGAATGGAGCTTAACACTCACACACATCATACCATAGCATCATTTTATCTGGCTCACGATCATGACGGGCCTGTAACAGAACTTATACATGCTTCATTTCCTAAGAATGTATCCTAGGAGGAGATGCTAACAAAGTTAACAACAAAGTACTAGACTTTATCCAAATATCAGAACCCGACCAACTCGAAACGTTGAAAGTGGGAGTCGAACACACCTTCTCAGACCACCGAAAAAATACACAATATCTCTAGACTGCCCTCCCGCCGAGGACGTACGAAATTTAAGAAGAACTAACTGGGGATACTATAAAAATCTCCTTACATAAAACTTACACACTCCACCGACGCACGTACGTAACAGTCAAGAATTAGATAACCTCGTCAACCCAGCCAAACAGCCAACGTTACAATCAATCTTGTGCGCGGTACGTTCGAATCGCATAATCAGCCGAAACGGCGATTATATATGTAAGATTTATTATAAGATTATAGGTTTATTTAATATGAAAACGATTAAGTATATAGCCGAACAGGTAAATGATATTAATACAGATTTCAAATGACCGACAGAAATTCGCGACTACTTATGACAACTTTCGACTTTATTACGACTTCCGCGACTGACTTCTTCGACTTGCTTCTGTCACCACTTTTTCTTGACTTCCTTCTCTTGTCTTCTTCGGGGCAGCGTTGACGTCTGATTTGGCCTGGGAACTCTGCAGATTTTTATACCCGTTACTCGTAGAGTAAAAGGGTATATTGTATTCGTGCAAAAGTATGTAACAGGGAGAAGGAACCTTTTCCGACCCTATAAAGTATATATATTCTTGATCAGGATCACTAGCCGAGTCGAACTAGCCATGTCCGTCTGTCCGTCCGTATGAACGCTGGGATCTCGGAAACTATAAAAGCTAGAGGATTGGCATTTTGCATGCATATTCTTGGAGTTCCTACGCAGCGCAAGTTTATTTCAAAACGACCCCTCTAACGCCCTCAATCGCCCTAAACCATTTTTTGAAAGGTGTCTGGCGCTCACACCACTAAAGATTTTGGTAAAGTAAAAATGCAGTTTTTATGTGATTATTAATACCTATCGAAATGTAGAAGAAATTTTTCAAATCGGACCATTCGTTAAAAAGTTATGCCCGATCAAAGATTTAATATATCTATCTCCCTCGCACTTCCTTAGCTGAGTAACAGGTATCTGATAGTCGGGGCACCCGACTATAGCGTTCTCTCTTGTTAAACGTCATATCGACCGTTCCGCTTTACGTTGATGACTTCGTAAGGTCCTATAAACTTGTTTGACAGCTTTTTTCCGTTGACGAATTGAGTTACTCTAATAGCGACTAAGTCACCTAATTGATAGCCGTGGTGGCCTTTCCTTTTTTTGTCAAAGTTCCGCTTGTACGTTTGTTGCGCTTTTTCGATCTGGTTTCTAGCTTCTGTTCTTATTCGGTTGCGCTCGTCTTGAACGCCTGACAGTAGTTCCTCCTCAAGGATGTTGACCAAATCTGCATCTGACTCATTTCTCATCTTAACTCCAAACATAATTTCAAATGGAGGAAACTTTGTTGAAGAGTATTGATACCACTTCGATGGCTCGGCGGTAGACATTTTGGCCAATACTGAAATTATGACCCTGTTGACTCTTTCAATCTGCCCATTTCCTCTGGGGATCCCTGTAGTATTTTCGATGTGTTCAATTTTTCCGTCAGCACAGAACTCTTTAAAAGGCTTAGACGTAAAAGAAATTCCCTTGTCGCTGATGATACGCAGAGGGTTTCCAAAAATGGCTACCCATGAACTGAGATGTTTTATAGCTTCATGAGCGTCAGTCGATTTAGTGGGATATATCCAGGTATATTTTGAAAAGCCATCAATAACTGCGAGTATGTATTTGTACTTCTTTGCCGTTATATCTAAGGATCCTAGATGATCGACGTGGAGGGTTGATAACGGCTTATCTCCCTTGTCTATGCAATGCAAGTAATCTTCTTGTTTTCCGAGTTTTCTATTGTGGGTTATACACTCAATGCAACTTGCAATAACTTCTGTCATTTTTTTGTCTTAAAATATGAAGTACTGCTGTTGAATTGCATGCTTTGTTTTCTCTGATCCCATGTGACCAAAATTATGAGCTGTTCGAATAATTTCCTTTTCCATGCACTTTGGAATAGCAAACAACTCTGCTCCCGCAACCTGTTTGTAAATTAAGTTATTTTTCATTGTGTATTGCGCATAAGCCTTCTCTTTAGGATCTCTGCTACCGCTGATAGGTGTTCATCTTTTTTCAGCGCCCTTAGAATTTGTGACTGGACTTCTGACGTGACGATCATGACTGGGAATCGACTAAGACTATCTACATGCTTTATTCTGGTGCCAGCACGATGTTCTATTTTGAAGGAAAAATCTTGAAGGTACATAAGCCACTTTACTACTTCACGAGGGACGTCTTTCTTTTTTGTTGTCATCTTAAAGGCAGCACAGTCTGTGATGAGATCGAATTCGATTCCCATAAGATAGTGCCTCATCTTTTTGGTTGCTAAATAGGCGGCTTTCACTTCTAAGAAATAGCTGTGTAATTTTTCCTCCTGTGGCGTTGTCTTCTTGCTCCAGTATATAACAGGGTGCCACTTGTTGTCATGCTGCTGGAAAAGTGTTGCCCCAAAACCATCCTTCGATGCGTCTACGTGCAGCTCAGTCTTTGCATTCTGTTTGAAAATTTGTAGGACGTGCTCGCTTGTTAAAGACGCCTTTAGGTTTTCTACAGCTCGAATCTGCAAACTATCGATTTTAAATTCTGCGTCTTTCTTTAGAAGTTCAGTGAGTGGTCTTGCCATTAATGCGTACTCTCGGATAAATTTTCGAAAATACCCCGTCAGTCCAAGAAAAGCCTGTACTCCTCTTATATTTTTGGGTATTGGAAAATTTTGCACAGCTTTTATTTTTTCCTGGCCTCGCCAAACATGTCCGTTTTCTATTTCGTGTCCCAAAAAGTTTATCTTCTCCTTCAAAAATTGGCATTTTGACCATTTAATTTCCAAGCCAAACTTTTCACCCTGCTTTAAGACGATTTGCATGTTTTTAAGGCATTGCTCCGCTGAATGACCAAACACAACTATGTCATCTACGTATATCTCCATTATGCCATCATTTATTTACTTCTGGAAGATATAGTTAACATATCGAACGAAGACGGCCGGTTAATTACAGAATCCGAAAGGAGCTCTGTTAAATTCGTAAAGACCTTCTTTTGTACCAAATGCCGTGTATTTTCGGCATTGTTCGTCAACTGCAACATGGAAAAAACCGTTTTTTAGGTCTTCTCTAAGACCTCCTCTACGATGGGAACGGGGAATCTATCTTTCAAAACAATAGTGTTTAATTTGCGATAGTCTACGCATAATCTATACGTTCCTTCTTTCTTTTTGGCCAGAAATACCTTGCTTGCAACGTCCGAACACGATTCTCGAATAATACCACTGCTAAGCCATTCTTCTACTTGTCTCCTAACAAATTCTCGCTCAGGGATCGACAAGCGACATGAACTTTCTCGGAAGACAATGCTGTCCTTTGGTATAATACTTAGTTTTACTGGGCATTCTTTAGGGTTACTTTTCGGCTTGTAGTTGTATATCATATCTTTCACAGCAGTCGCATGTTTGGGATTTACGTTTATATCAAAATCTTTGGTAGAGCTTAACACGTTGAATACATGTGAGCTGGTGGATTGGACCTAGGTTGGCAGTCCTTATCACGCTGCGTTCTATAATGATATTCAATAGTCCATCACTAGCAGTCGAATGAAGATACAGAGAAGTTGTGGAAAAAAGGTCGTTCGTCGTAAAGTCGTAAAATCAGTCGGAAAATCAGTTGAAAAGTCGCGTTATTCAATATCAAAACTTATGTAACTCTTATATCTACAAACTATTATAATCTTAAACTTTATTAATAAACTACAGATAATATACAATTATCTTACATGGGGGCTCAACCGTCGAGCGTGTGCAAAATCTGTTGGTGTGAGTGAGCGTCGTTTGATTTCGGGGAGAAACCCAATACTTTGACTTTGACATTGCAAAAAGATGGCTACAACATATCGTTCCGCGAAAAAGAACAAAAAATGCAATCCGGGTGGAACACAGAACCCACAGAAGAAACCAGAAGATTCGCAAATTGCAGCAGCAGTGGTGAATATGAATAATACCTTCTTCGTGCCACTTGACGAGGAAGAGAAGGGAAATAATATCGATATAATATGATTCAACACACGAAACTGAAATACACAAACGAAGAAGTCTATACCAAAAACAACGAGTTGAGCGAAGTGCTAAAACTGCTTGCCGCAAAAATTGGGCAAAGTGATTCAAGCAGGCCGTTGTTCCAATTGAGAGCTTCTCTAAAGTTGTCCCCGATTTTGATGGAGTGTCAATTCCAATTAGACAGTGGCTGAAATGTTTCAACGAAAATGCCAGTGCCTACGAGCTAACGTTGAAGCAAAAGTATGTGAACGCTCGTATGAAAATGAAGGGAACTGCAATGTTATTCCTGGAGTCCACCACTGTTTCGGACTATGATACCCTATGCGAAGTACTTTTGGACGAGTTTGATAAGACGCTGACCAGTGCTGAAGTACACAAGCAGCTTCGAGAGCGAAAGAAGAACGACAACGAGAATTTTCACGAATATGTCCTGCATATGCGTAAGATAGCAGCTCTTGGAATTGTGGAGGATGAGTCGGTTATCCGCTACATAGCAGATGGATTAAAGCTTCGTGACGATCTCAAATACCCTCTATACAGTGCGACAACCTTCAAGGAGCTACGAAGCCGATTTGAAACGATCGAAATGATGACGAAATCCAATACGCAGCGCAAGCAAGCAGTAAATCAGAATGACCTCGGTAAAGCAGGAAAACTAGTAAAGCGTTTCGACCAGAAACAAAATCAGAGCCAGAGGCATTGCTTCAATTGCGGCTCAACTGAGCATATGAGAGCCGAATGCAACGAGGAGACGAAGTGCTTTAAATGCAACGGAGGTGGGCATACTTCAAGGAATTGTCCAGGTGAAAAGCCTATTATCGGTGTAATCAGCGAGTCGAGGGAGAAAGTACTAGCGATCAACAAAAAGAGTGTGGCATGCCTAGTAGACACTGGAGCTGATGTGTCGCTTATGCGTATGAGGACCTACAAGGATAAGTTCGCTGAAATTCCCCTGCAGAAAAGTTTTGCAAAACTGTATGGGCTTGGAAACATTGCAACCTCGGTGCTTGGTGCACTGAATGTCAACGTGGAGGTAGATGGAATGCAAACACTACATAGGTTTCTCATCGTTCCCGACAGCAAAATTAGTGTGAACACCATTATTGGATTCGACTTCTTAAAAAAGTTTACTGTTGTGCTGGAGAATGGAAAATACGCTTTCAAACGAGGAGACTACATCGTTGCCGAGAACGACCATAACATCTACAACGTGGTGAGTCATGAATTAGAGCTAGATGTTCCAGGCAAATACAAAACAGCAGTCAAGCAAATGGTTGATGACTACAAGCCGTCTGACGTGAAGCTAACCTGCCCTGTAAAAATGACAATCATCCCTAATTGCAACAACATAGCTTTTAGAGAACAACCAAGCCGATCTTCAGCAGCAGAAAGAGAAATAGAAAATGGACAGATATGGCCAGGTAAAGAAAAAATCAAGGCGGTCAAAAACTTTCCTATGCCGGTCAACATCAGAGGTATACAGGCGTTCCTCGGTCTAACAGGGTATTTTCGCAAGTTTATTAAGGATTACGCCTTTATTGCTAAACCCTTAACGCAGCTGCTAAAAAAGGATGCTGTTTTCAAAATAGAAGGAGAACAGAAACAAGCCGTTGATCGATTGAAATCAGCACTTATGGAGGAGCCAGTCCTGAAAATTTGGAGTCAAGACGCCAAAACTCAATTACATGTTGATGCCTCAAAACATGGCTTTGGTGGAACGCTGTTGCAACAACATGCCGGGAAGTGGCACCCGGTTTTTTACTGGAGTAAGAAAACTACACCACAAGAAGAAAAAGCGATCAGTTACGTGCTTGAGGTAAAGGCAGCTTTCCTAGCGACAAAGAGACTTCGCCATTATTTGCTGGGTATTGAGTTTGAACTGGTAACGGATTGTGCAGCCTTCAAACAGACGATCTCAAAAAAAGATGTCCCTCGAGAAGTTACGCCGTGGTTGATGTACTTGCAAGATTTTACCTTCAACGTTGAGCATCACGCAGGAACTAGAATGCAACATGTCGACAGCCTAAGTCGTTTCCCTATAATGATTGTGTCATCCGAAAATCACACGCAGATCAAGAATGCCCAACAAAATGATGAACATTTAATGGCTGTTCGCGAAATTTTAAAGCATGGACCGTACGCCGATTATATAATCAAAAACAACTTGATTTATAAGCAAGTAAATGGGCAAGAGCTTTTAGCAGTACCAAAATGCATTGAAAAGGAGATAATAACAAGTTCGCACAACTTGGGACACATGGGAACGCAGAAGACTATGCATGCAATCCAGCAGAATTTCCACATTTCCCACCTCGAGAAGAAAATAAAGCAGACCATTTCCAACTGTATCGAGTGTATCACACACAATCAGAAATTGGGGAAGCAGGACGACTTCTTGCACGCTATAAACAAAGGAGATACTCCCCTTTCAACGCTTCATGTGGATCATCTGGGCTCATTAGACATGACATCAAAATGCTACCGATACATTTTTGCAATGGTGGATGGCTTTTCGAAATACACTTGGTTGTTTCCCACTAAGTCAACAAACGCAGAGGAAGTGATCAAACACTTGGAGTCCTGGGTCTCAATATTTGGCAGCCCACAGAGAATCATCAGCGATAAAGGAGCTGCATTTACATCACACTCTTTTAAGGAATTCTGCACAGCGAAGAAGATTGATCACATTGAAACTACAGCCGGTGTGCCAAGGGGCAACGGACAAATCGAACGGGTGAACAGAGTAATTATATCAGTACTCTCAAAAATGTCAGCATCGGAGCCCGAAAAGTGGTATAAGTACACTTCACAAGTGCAGCAGGCCATAAATGCACATGTCCACGCATCAACTAGCTTCACGCCATTCGAAGTTATGTTTGGGATGCGAATGAGGAACAACTCTAGTGTCGAACTCCTAAAGATCCTTGAAGATGAGATGATAATAAACCAACAAAAAGAACGTAACGAAATTTGGAATGAAACTCGCCTCCAAATTGAAAAAGCTCAAGAGACCTACAAGAAGAACTTTGACAGAAAGAGAAAAGGACATCATGGTTATCAGTTGGGTGATCTGGTTGCCATCAAGGTGACGCAATTCATAACCGGCAAAAAGTTAGCCAACAAATATATGGGACCATATGAAGTCATACAGGTTAAACGCAACGGCAGGTATGATGTAAAGAAAGCAGCCGATTTTGAGGGTCCACTACAGACGTCTACTAGCGCTGACTTCATGAAGCTGTGGCGCTATGCTAGCAACGAGGAGGAAGATGAAAACCTATCAACTGAAGAGGATGAGACATCTGGGACAGATGTTTTGCAGGATGGCCGAATGTGAGCTGGTGGATTGGACCTAGGTTGGCAGTCCTTATCACGCTGCGTTCTATAATGATATTCAATAGTCCATCACTAGCAGTCGAATGAAGATACAGAGAAGTTGTGGAAAAAAGGTCGTTCGTCGTAAAGTCGTAATTTCAGTCGGAAAATCAGTTGAAAAGTCGCGTTATTCAATATCAAAACTTATGTAACTCTTATATCTACAAACTATTATAATCCTAAACTTTATTAATAAACTACAGATAATATACAATTATCTTACATACATGTGACTGGAAGGGTTCTTCATTATTTTGCATCTGTGTCGCCGCAAAGGTATAACCGCTGCTAGTTAGAGTTATGGTGAATTTCTCTAGGAAATCGAATCCGACCAAAACGTCAACTTTAAGGTTTGAGTCCGGAACAACTAGAAACGTGTGCGTAGTTATAAGTCCATCAACTTCAACCGCGTCCGAAAATTCACCCAACACTGAGGTTGCGACCTTGCCGAAACCGAATAGCTTTAGGAAAGATTTTTGTAGTACATGATTACCGAACGCCTTTGTAAATTTGTCTTTGCGCATCAATGAAACGTCTGCTCCAGTGTCAATCAAGCACATCATTTTATTTTTCCCGATTTGCATCTCCTTGACGCGATTTTCTTTGAAAACGACATACTCATTGGGCTTAACGTCTGCAGAATGTTTGGCAATATGGCCCACACCGTTGCACTTGAAGCATTTTAGGTCGCCCTTACACTCAGCTATTTTATGGTCAGCGGACCCACAGTTATAGCAATGCTGTTGCTTTCGGTTGATTGTATTTTCTTGTTTTTTCGCGCGATCGAAATTGGGCCTACGTTTGAACGAATTATTTTTAGCAACCGACTCTGCCAACTCAAACCGAGTTCTGTGCTCCTTAAATGACGTCGAACTATACAGTGGAAATTTTAAGTCATCACGCAGCTCTAACCATCTACGATAAAGCTTATTATCGACTGTTCCTCGATATGACCCAGTGCTGCAATCTTTCGCATCTGGAGAACATATTCATGAACATTTTCCGACGCGCGTTTTTTACGGTTTCTTAGCATTTTGTGAATTTCCGCACTGCTCAACTGTTTGTCGAATTCGTCAATTAAAACTTCACACAAATCTTCATAGTTTGATACTGCAACCGTTTCAAGGAACAATTTTGCTGTTCCACTTATTTTGTTTCTGGCGTTGACGTATTTTTGCTTCTCGTTTAATTCGTAAGCTTCTGCGTTTTCATCGAAATTCACCAACCATTTTCTAATGGGGATCGAGACACCGTCAAAATTTGGAATCACTTTCGCAAAGCTTTCCACCGAAACACCACTTTTATTGTCACCAATTTCACATTTTTCTGCAATCATTTTTATAAGTTTGGCCAAGTCACCGTTGTTCACAGATGTGTGTGAATCTTCAAAGTCTATATTGCTCATTTTGTCTGCAAAATCTTGGTCAACTTCGTCCGATTTTAATGGCAAATTTTCGTCAAGTTGAGATTGTTCATGTATCGGCTTGAGCTCAGCAATAGTTGTCTCTTTTTCACTACTTTGATCGCCTATATTGAATGTTTTTGCCAATGCTCCTTCGATTTAATTGAAATGTGCTGTTTTGCACATCTTCGTTAAGTTTTTCTGGATTCTTCTTTGCTGTCGTATAATTATTCTTTTGCGCAGCATATTTCTTCTTTTTATTTGTTCTTATCATATTTTCACAACTTCTTAAACGATTTCACAAAGAGTTAATTGTTTCACATAGTTCATTTAACTGGCTGCTCGGATCGGTTGAGCCCCCATGTAAGATTTATTATAAGATTATAGGTTTATTTAATATGAAAACAATTAAGTTTATAGCCGAACAGGTAAATGATATTAATACAGATTTCAAATGACCGACAGAAATTCGAGACTACTTATGACAACTTTCGACTTTATTACGACTTCCGCGACTGACTTCTTCGACTTGCTTCTGTCACCACTTTTTCTGGACTTCCTTCTCTTGTCTTCTTCGGGGCTGCCAACTTCTCATCTGTCCAAATTTAGCAAATTAGCAAAGGGTGGGAATGATGGGTGGTGTGCGTCAGGGATGGGAGTGCCAACTTGTGAGGTGATTGTGCCGATGCCACTTTACATATATATGGCGAAAAATATATGTTTTTTATATATTTTTTTATATTTTAAAACGCAAACCTTTCGTGGGCCACCCAGTACAACGGTCATCTTCCACACTGTTCCGGCAATCGCTTTGCCACCGACATTTTAGCCCATAGAATCGGCTGTAAAAATTAGTGGAAATTTTTATAGAAAAAATCGCCAAGCTAGTTTATTTTTTGATGCCAAAGATCCTACTCCCCCTTAATTTAAAAATGGATTTAAAATGTGGCTTGTTATACCACTTTTATGTGAAAGCAGGAAAAAGTTTTTATATGGATCGAAGGATCAATTTGTTATTAAAACAAGAGAGATCGCTATTGTCGAAAACTTCGACTATCAGATTCCCGTTACTCAGCTGAACGGAGTGCAAGGGAGATGGAGATATGCAATATCAGTTTTTAATCATAACTTTTTAATGAGTGGTACGATTTGAAAAATTTCTTCTACATTTTGGTAGGTATATTTAAACACATCAAAATTGCATTTATACTTTTCCTAAATCTGTAAAGATGTGAGCGCTAGGAAGTCCTTTAAGGCGATTATGGGCATTTGCGCAACAGGCTGAAACAAACTTGCGCTGCGTAGGAAGCCCAAGAATATGTGTGTTTCCGAGATCTCAGCGTTCATACAGACAGACAGACAGACGATTAGACGAACATGGCTAGATCGACTCGGCTAGTGATCATGTTCAAGAATATATATATATATTGTACAGGGTCGGAAACGCTTTCTTTTACCTGTTACATACTTTTCCACGAATACAATATATATATGTACGAGTAACGGGTATAAAAAGTAAATTCCCCAATGTCAGTTGACACGTCGCACAGTGGCGCCTTTTTACTTTTTTTTGGTAATAAATCATAACTATACTATTATAGATAATTGAATGATGTAAACGGCATTTGATAGATAGTTGATCTACCTTTAAGCTTAATGTTTGAGACAGAGAGTGGGAGTGGCAGAGGCGTCCTTACAAATCGGCAAAGTCAAAATTTATAAACAAATGCATTTTTTCAAACAAATTTTTATTATTTTTAAGTTTTTTTTTTTTAATGTTTTTCTGAAAACAGGTCTTGATTTTATCAGGGATCGACACAAAAATAACATTTGGGACTGTTAAGACATACATAATATAATTATTATCGCATTTACTCAAGTCGAACAAAGAATCATATATCATAACACTTGCTGACAATATTGGAATTCGACAGCTAGACCGAAAAAAAAAAACAATATGTTTTATATTGGATTGGATATTGAATATATTGAGGTCTACAGTAGCCTACTTAATTTCAAATGGGGACGCACTCAGTCAGAGTGCTTAACAATCATCAATCTGCCGATGCAGCGAAAATAGCTGACACCACAATTCGGAAGTAGAGCAATAACGTTGATTGGCACTGCATATAGCACTTTGAGCCACTGCGAGTTATGGAGAATAGCAGTAATTTCATTTTCCCTTTCTTCATATTTGTTAACATAAGCACTTTTATACCTATAAATACCGTTAAGTTTGTTCAATAAAATCAGTCTCAGAATAACCACTGTCTGTTACTCATCTACCATCGCATTCAACAAAGGCTGTCGCTGTGTCTTCAGATCCTCATCTTGCGCACCATTCTCCGACGTCCACCTAGTTACAAGTGCAGGGTGCGTCAACCAACCAGTAGACAGTTTATGTGCTGTATACTACCCAACTTCCCGATACACACATCCTGTGACCAGACAAAGTAACGCCAGTCACACTAAGGATCCACCATTTGCAGCACAACGCTGATCGTCGTCCATTTGGTAGGCTAACGTATTATCATTTGGTGACCCCGACGTGATCTCAACAAGAGATCACAACAAAGAACACTCCATTGTCGAAGCTAAATCTAAGGAAGTCTGAGCGAAATTAACGAAACGAAATTTGGAGATTGGTCAGCAAGGAGACCACCATCCAGCAAAAACTTGGTAAATCGTTTGTGATCCCAGCAGGAAAGGATTCGTGAATCCAATCCCGGACACATTCTCAAAGTTGTCAACAGGCGACACTTTGAAAGCCAACACCCTCTTCACAGCAAGTGCCATCGTGGCCACAGATGGACACCTGAGATCGAACCTATCGCTTCACGATCAATAAAGGACCGGTCAACAAGGCGACCACCTTTATCAACCATTGTTTACTGTTCAGTTTCTTGACCAAATCTGGCTGCGAATCGGAGCGTATCCAAACACTCCCACCGGGTCAGAAACATAGAACAAAGTCAAAAATGGTGAGGGGCAAGGACGACGAGCAGCTTTCCGCAGAAATTAGTGACAATAGGCTATCCGCACTATGCCGAAGACAATTAATTGAATCCCTAAACAGCGCGCTACAGGAGTACGCGACTTTAAAGGGCCAAGCCTCCAATTACTTCATAAATTCATTGTGAACACAAGTACAAGAGGTCCATTTAAAAAGGATGAAGAATTTGAAAACTCGATAGAAAAGGGCTACAACAAGGAAGCCTACGGGAAGTTACAAAAGCAAGTGCAAAAGACACTCATGGCCTCGCCAAGCGCATCCGCCACAAACAGCACTGATGTGCAACTACCCAGAATCACCATCCCAAAATTTGATGAAGAATTGTTAAAGTGGAGACAATTCTTCGATTTGTTTTCATGCATGGTACATGATACAAACATGCCCGCAATAAAGAAAATGTGGTACCTTAAAACCGCACTTACCTGGGATGCAGAAAGGCTAATCCGTCATATAGAACTCAAGGAAGAAAACTATATGCAACCCTGGAAAATATTAGTTGATTCGTTTGATAAGACAGCTTGCAAACACAGTAATTCGGAGATTACTGCACCAATATGCATCATGCGATAATGCAAAGTCATTTCAAGAATTGTATATCACGACGATTGAGTCCTTCGCCTCATTGAGGGGTTTAGGCATCGACGTAGCCACAAAGGATCCATTTTTTGTCGTCCTGCTTACAGGCAAGCTCGACATTACTAATCGGGCCCTGTATAAGCAGTCACTTGGAAGCTTATCAGAACTACAGCCGTTACATACGATGCTCGATATTTTGGATCAAAGAGTAAGAGTCCTAAACTCAGGAAAATCGGAAAAATCATTTAATAGATAACCAAAAAACTAAACTTGTGCGTCGACAGCAAGCGAAAAAATAGCTTCATGTAAATTCTGCAAAAGGGGAAATCACCCTCTATTCAGTTGCGATGAGTTTCGATCTAAGTCTGTATCCGAAAGATTTAATTGGGTACAGAAACAAGAAATGTGTGTAAATGGTTTTAGCACATACCACAAGTCCGAAGACTGTCAAATTCGCACATGTTTTAAATGTGATAAGAAACTCAATACGATGTTGCGTTTAGAACCAAGTTTGGGAGATCCTACAGATCCGCCAGACCTTATTGTAGGCGCAGCAATTACTGACCGTAACATCTTCTAGCCAAAGCAAAAGTGGCAGTAGAGACCAAATCTGGAAAAGGGATGAACTTCAGAGCACTACTCGATTCAGGATCACAGGTAAATTTGATTGCTGAACAAATGTCATCAAGACTTTCGTTAAAACGACAAAAGACTTCAGTCCGTTTTGGGAGTGTCGGGGGCGGTACAAAAGTTTGCCGTTCCCAAGTCAAAATACGAGTAAGTCCCTGCATTTGGACTTCACGGAAGAAATAGAAGCATTTGTGCTTCCCCAAACTATGGCTAATCAACCAGTCCGGGAATTTAGTTCTTCCAGCTATGCAATTCCAAGCGACATATACTTAGCAGACCCAGATTTGAATACGCCAGGAAAAATTGATATGCTTATCGCAGAGCACTATTATTCATTGTTACTGCCAGATCAGCAGCAAACAAAGGCGGGAGGACCCATCCTTCAAAATACCATGTTTGGATGGATTGTAGCAGTAACAATTCCAATTCCAGAAGACAAGTCATAAAAGATTTTTGCAGCCAAATCAACCGAAGAATAATGTCACCTACAAATGAAGCCGGCTAAAAAACACTTCTCGAAAAAACTCTCGCTAGTGCAAGGCGACAGGAAATTGCTACCTTCTGAACATTCTTCAGACCTATGGGCAACACTGGAAATCGAAAATAAAGATTGTTTGATGTTGAACCAATGGACTACATCTAATACATGGAAAGGCGACACGCATACAAAGAATATACTGGATACCGATATCAAAGTTTAAGACCTGGTAAAGTCTAAAACTCGCACGGACGATTTCACAATAGACTTAGCCAAATTGTATACCAGTCAAGACAGCAACGAACGTCTTGTAAATGCAAAACTCCCAGTGGGTGCGTTAAAAAAAATTTCAATTGTTAAAAAGTCATTTTTTAATCTATTAAAAAATCACAATTCTTTATTTAATCCTCCAATTAATAAAAAAAATTTTTTTTAAAATTTTTAAATACAAATTAAAAAAAAGTTTTAATAAATTTTATAATTTATTATTTTTATGAAATAGATCTTTTTAAAAAATTAAAAAAATATTTAAAACTGGTTATTTAATTACGTAATACATTTAAACAATTTTAAATTATTATTTATTAAATGAAGGGTTAAATAAATAATTGTAATTTTTTAATAGACTAAAAAATTATTGTTTACTTTTTGTCATTTAGAAATTGTCAAATGACTGGTAAACATGAATTCCATTAGGAACCGATAAGAGTGAGAGTGTAGACCTAAATGCTGCGACGTGTTTTCATAAAAAAAAGCGAATCGAACCGAACTGTTGAACGGACGTGTTTTTGATAGCTCCGAAGAAAATCAAGTTTTTACCTAGTATGTTATGCCAAAAAATCTAATCTCCGGTGTAATATTGGAACAATTTCCCGCCCTCACTGTGAACACTGTGAATTGTGGATCGCCACCGACCGTGCAAAGTTTCAATCGATTTAAAACAATTAATAATCACAAACTTCGATCTGCACTTGTTTTGTTGTCTTAGTGCATCAAACCGGGCATCTACACTTGTGTGTGAGAATCGAACATCGTTTTACCGCCTTCTTCAACTACCACCGCACCTCTACTAATCACTTGCCTTACACGTACGCAGTAACCATGTCTGTGACTGTTGCTCCATTTAACAAACGTCTGCGTAGCAACAACAACAACTGCAACGGGATAACCAACGAGCGTGTGTCCGATGCGCCGTCATCTCAGCTGCTGGAGATGCTCAACTTGCGTCTTCTAGAGCAAACACAAAAACTTACTGGCCTGGTGCAAGACGCGGAGCAGCGTATTCTTGGCGGCCTTTTGACTCGTCTGGATGGAATCGCAGCTGATCTAAAGCTGGTGGGAGAGCGGGTCGCGAGCGTGGAGGCTGAGGTTGCCGAGATACGATCTGACAGGGTTAAGGTGAACGAGCGTATCAACAACCTGGATCATCAGGTCTGCGAACTGTTCACTTTGAAGGAGAGAGTTGGCGAGTTAGAAGCCAAACTATCTTCTCAGCAAATGGCAACTCAGGCCTGCGAATTACGCATGCACGGAATACCATTTTTAGAGGGTGAAAATCTGAAGACTCTTTACTACAAACTCTGCTTTTCGCTGCAGGTCACTCCGCCGCCGAAGTTTACTGAAATTTTCCGGGCCAGAAAAACACAAAGATCTTCAGTGGACCCGGTGGTCATTATAAAAATGGAAAATTACCACGAAAAAATCACGCTGTTACGCTGCATCGGAGCCTACCGGCGCACGGCTAAACAACAACTTAGCTTACAGCTGATTGGGTTCGACTCACAAGCAGCTCTTTATATTAATGAGCAGCTTTTAAGAGAGCACTACATAATCTTTAAAGAGGCCATGAAACTAAAAAAGCATAAAATTTTGTCAGCCGTCTTTACTCGCAGAGGCTTTGTGCATGTCCGCTGCGGTAACAATATGTTATACCGCATTGAGCGCATGGATGAGCTTTCAGCGCTCTCTCGAGATCTGAACGCACAAACACAAACCGCTCTTCCCCTCTCTTCTACATCGGGTACAACTTCTGCTGCTTCATCTGGATCGCATGATAGGGCTGGTGCTCTTAACAGTGAGAGCTTTCGTCCCTAAAATTTTACCTTTATATTTATTTACATATTTATCTGTAGTATTTATGCCTTTGTATTTAATTATTGTTAATTGTCAAAAGTTTGCAACTATCTCGTTATCTCCTAAATGTATCTTTTTTTCTAAAGCGCGCTTCCCAGTAGGTCCTCAACATGTTCGACCAGACTGAAGTAGGTAGTTCCATAGCTGCGAGTTTGATAAGAATCTTAGCTAAGCACAAAAAGGGAATCAAGGTCGTTCACATTAATGCACGGAGTCTTTTGAAAAAAATTGATGAGTTTAGGTACTTGTTTGTCCAGTCTAATGTTGATGTTATTTGCGTATCTGAAACTTGGTTCTTGCCCGATTTTAGTGATTTGTCTATTGCGTGTGATGAATATGTTGTTTATCGTGCAGATCGTTATAGTCATGCTGGTGGTGTCGCTATTTATGTGAACAAAAAATTGAATTCTACCGTTAAATGTAAGCATCCAATCGATAGCGAAATTGAATACTTATTTTTAGAACTTTCAGGTAAACATCTTTCTTCGAAAGCACTAATAGGATGCATCTACCGGCCGAATCGTACTGTTGACTATTCTTCCTTAGTAAATGTTCTGCGTGAAATATCTGTTGAATATACAGATGATATTATTACAGGCGACTTTAATAGCAATATCCTAAAGGAAAAACATCTGCTTGACAGTCTCGAATCTATAGGCTTGACTTCAGTTAATTTATACACTCCTACACATTTTACCGACACCTGTGATACTCTTCTTGACCTTTTCTTTGTTAATGTCCCTAGTAAGATTTTATTGTATGACCAAGTCTCTGTACCAGTTTTCTCTAAGCATGACCTCATCTTTCTGACGTATGATTTGACCTTAGCTTATAATTCTGACACTTTCGAATTTAGGGACTTCAAAAATATTAACTACACTGAACTGGAAGTTGAATATAATAATTGTGATTGGACGTCCATATATATGTCTCCCAATATCGAGCATCAATTGAACATTTTTAACAGCAACATTAGTACCTTTGTACCAAATGTGTGTTAATAAGGGAAAAAACTATCCATCCAAAGCAAAATCCTTGGTTTACCCATAATATTAAAAAATATATAGCGATCCGTGATGCTTTCTACAATAAGTGGAAACGATATAAGACTGAATTTTTTAGAATGCAATACACTCGGGCGCGTGATAATGTCCGGCAGATCATCAGATCTGCAAAGTGCGAATTTTATGGGTCCAAATTTCAAAATTTATCGACTAAAAAAACTTGGCGTGAACTTAAAAATATTGGAATTGGTAACACCAAGCAGCTGGCCCAACACCAAGTGAACGTCGACGATTTGAACAGGAAGTTTGTGCAATTCGATGTACCTTAAGCTACATGTAACAAGTACCTGAATGCCTTACCAGACTGTGACAATAGATTTAGTTTTTTGTGCGTTAGCCAATGTGAAGTTCTTAAATGTTTACTTAAGGTGAAGTCAAACGCTGTAGGCCTGGATGGCATTAGCCCAAAATTTATTAAATTATTATTACCATTACTCCTTAGCCATATAACACACATTATGAACACAGCAATTACCACATCCACTTTTCCCTCTGCATGGAAGTACGCGAAAATTGTACCTATCCCGAAAAGTGTAGCGTGTGCGTTGGTGAGAATCGAAAACGAATTTCACTTACTCGTGCATAGGGGTATCAGAGGTCGTGCACTTCTTGCTTTTCTTCTGACTGAGCTCGCCGGATGGGGTATGGGTTCTTCCTTCAACCTTCTATGCTACACTGCATCACAAATTAAGTGCACTATGCGGAAAACTACAGATTGGACTAAGATGTAGGCTAAAACGACGGGAATTATGATGAGCGGTACTGATTTAGAACGAATTTGGGGTGTGTGAGCTGTTGTACCCCATGTCTTTACCCTCCCTACCATGGTGACGCGCGCATGATGTGATCGGCCACCCCTTACTCAGACTTAGTATATAAGTTTACCTAACGCATGACCTGGAATTGATTTCTGTAATCGCGACGATCCAACTGTTAAATTTAGTCCATGACTATTTTCATGATATTACAAATTTATTCCTAATTTCCTTCGCGGAAATGATACTTCATATATTCTCACAACAACTTATTACTTTTCCCAGAATTGACCACTATTCGGTCGTTTACTTAAAGTTAGACTGGGAGTCCATGGTTACAGTTAACTTTACTTCAATTATTCTCAAAACAAAATGTTTACATGGCTCCCGACAAGATTGTGATTTGACTTATAACTACTCGCGAAAGGCAGCTGTATTTAATAGTGAGTGAGGCTCATATAGAATGCGGCTTTTAAAGGCGCGTCGAAATTAACGGCTATTTAAGTGTATGGCAGGTAGGGGTTCAGATATACGTATATGGAATCGAGTAAATGGAAGTGTTCAAAACTCACATGATATCCATCCGTTCACTAGCACGCTGGGCCCATCGTTGCTGTTGACGAAGATCTAGACGGAAAGAAACTTTACAAGATTCTATTTATGTAATCTGACGCCACTGTTATCGCTTTTAGAAAAGCGAGAGCTGTTGCGGAATTCTCTTTGAAAACAGCTCACTATTCCCTACAGCTGCTTTTCGAATTGAACTTCACATGTTTTGTTTAACTAATGACTAACTGATAAATTGAAAGGTATAAAAATAAAAGGAAAATTTAACAAAAAAAACTGATCGTCCTGTCAACAAATTCCTGCGGCGGGGCAGCGGAGGGCTGATGGATTCCTCCAGTCGCGTGTTGAGCGCAGCGCCGATCAGGGCTGCCAACCGTTTCCGTATGCCGCGCGTGGCGCTGGCGTGATTCGGCGCTGGTCAATGGTTTCCTGATTTAGACGTTGCAATCCGATCCGGTGGCTGAATTGCGTGGGCAATTGCGCAGAGAGGTGTGCGTGATGAAGCTCCCAACAGGAGGTAGCGGTTGGTGTAGCTGCGACAGGTATTTCGTGGACACGTGCGCGGTGCGCTTGATTTGAGGTTATGGCTGTTCACAGGCTGATGCAGATATTGCTGCGCGTAGGGCGATAAGTCCGTGGAAATTATACCTGCCGCAGATTTACCAATACCGTGAATAGAACACGACGCCGATGGGCCGAGAAAATGACGTCACACCACTTCTGCCTTAATTGCAGTCAACACCTTGTACACAGAAAACATTCGTTTTAGCATATACTCTGTCTGGCTTTCTCAACGCTAATATTTACCTGCAGCAGAATGTATTGAATTACGTTGATATATATATATAAAGCGAACGCTTCTAGTACTGGAGTGACTTTACTCTGGGTTTATTACGCACTTTATTGTTTCACGTCTGACTCTGGGTAGCGATCGAGTTGAAATGG
Source organism: Drosophila pseudotakahashii (assembly GCA_035046095.1). Lineage (NCBI taxonomy): Eukaryota > Metazoa > Arthropoda > Insecta > Diptera > Drosophilidae > Drosophila > Drosophila pseudotakahashii. Next base: position 148,127 of record JAWNOE010000241.1, on the reverse strand, counting down.
AACGAACTTTCGGCAGCGACCACGCTTGTGTCAAATCTCACACACACCAACGCAGAAGTGAGAAAGGCAAACCGAAAACTCACCACGGCGAGTAAACGGTAAACTCGCCTGATCTGTTCTGCTCTGTTTCGTTCTCGCGCTTCGCACCGTGTGTTTCTTGTCGAAAACGGTGAATGGCGCGAGCAAGGAAACGAGAAAGAGACGGAACAAAAAAAATGCGTTGGCCGCCTAACGTGCTGTTTGCTTTCAGTTCGGTTTGTGAGTACAGTGGAGCGCATTAGGATTTTTGTTGGTCCAGCTGGCTACTACACCACAGTTACGTCATTCCAAGGCTGCCTGACAAGGACGGTAACTGAAGAAAAGACAGGTGGATTAGGCTTTAATATCCTTTAGGTGATACACCCCTAGTTGTCTTCCTGATTCGTCAGCTAGTCCGTAATAAGAAGGACCTAGTTTTCTAACTACTTTAGCCTTGTTGAAAACTGGGGCTAGCTTACTGTTGAAACGTTTCTGAGCGTTGCTCTGTGCAAAATTTCTGGCGAAGACTTCGTCTCCGACCTTCAATTCTTTCACTCGGCTCCGTAGGTTGTACCTTTTTGCGTTGTACTCGTGTGTCTCAGCTATCTTTTCTTTTGCAAGCCCACGAGCTAGTTGTAGTGTTTCGGGTTGGCTGAGGAACACGTCGTCGCTAATCAAACTCAGCTTGCGCAAAAGCTCGAAATCTTTGCCGTTGGAAATCATGTTTTGACCGAAACACAAGAAATAGGGCGAATATCCCGTACTTCTGTGTATCGATGCTCTCAGAGAACCGCTTATTTCGTTCAGGTGCATATCCCAATTTGAGTGGTCCGTACCAACGTAAGCTCTAATGGCTGACAAAATGGATCTGTTTAGACGCTCGCTGGCATTGGCCTGAGGCGAATAGATTGCCGTACACGTGTGTGACACTCCGAACCGGGTCAAGAATGCTTTAAAGTAGCCTCCTTTAAACTGTGATCCGTTGTCGGTCAAAACAGTTTCGGGAACGCCGAATGTGTAAAATACATGATTTTCTAAATACTCGCAAATCCGGACGGAAGTAAATTTCTTAAGGGGGTGTAAAAAGTGAAACTTCGTAAGGTGATCTACCACTACTAACAGGCCGATATGTCCCTTTTTGGAACGCGGATAGGGTCCTAATAAGTCCATGTATAGTTTTTGGAACGGTTTGTCAGACGTCATTGGTTTACCCATTGGTGGTCTCAAAACTACATTGGAACTTTTAGTAGAACGGCACGTCAAACAGTTTGAAACGAAGTTTCGGATTTGTGTAACCATGCCTGGCCAGAATAGAAGACGTTTGAGATACTGAATCATCTTGCCTGTGCCTCGGTGTGCCGCATCTGGTGGGTCGTGAGCTCGATGTAATACTCCACTGACCAATCCAGGTGGAATCCACAACTTCCAAGAGTTGGATTCTTGAACAACCTCACCGCTAGCGTGCTCGGTACGTTTATACACGAATTGATCGGAAACCTTAACGTCTGGTAGTCGGGATTCAGCTAGCTTTACGCGATCTCTTAGGTCGCGGTACTCAGTTGATTCAAATTCGCCAGACTGTAAATCTACTATAGGTTCTGAATCAACGATAAACTCTTCAATGCACTCCTCATCTCTGCGAGATAAAGCGTCGGCTACGGTGTTCTGTGATCCCTTTCTATGTCTCATTTCAAACGAAAATCCCTGTAAGCGAATGGCCCATCTGGCCAGTCTGCCAGATAAATCTTTTTGTCTCATTAACCATAATAACGACGCGTGATCAGTGATTACTACAAAATCTTGGCCCTCTATGTACGCTCGGAATTTTTGTATGCCTTTTATGACCGCGAGACATTCAAGCTCCGTCACGGAATAATTTCGTTGCGCTTGCGTTAGTTTTACTGACATGTATGCTATTGGCATTTCTAAACCGCCTTCTTTTTCTTGTGACAATACGCAGCCGAGTCCATGCTGACTAGCATCGCATACCAACAGAAACTTGCTCGTAAAGTCGGGGGTGTTCAAAACCGGTGCCGAGATCAGCTTACTTCTTAAGAGATCGAACGCGGTCTGAGCTGACTCATTCCAAACGAGAGATTGATTCTTCTTCAGCAGATCTGTTAATGGTGCACATACGCTGGCGTAGTTATCTATGAAACGTCTATACCACCCTGAAAGTCCTAAGAATCTTCGAAGCTGCTTGGTCGTAGAAGGAATGGGAAAGTGTTGAATAGCGCTAACCTTTTCCGGATCGGTGCGAAGTTGTCCGTTAGCTATGATGAAACCAAGATATTTGATTTCCTTCATGCAAAATTTTGACTTAGCGATATTAATGGTTAAGTTTGCCTTTCGAAAACATAAAGATAATTCAGTTAAGAGAGATAAGTGGGATTCAAAATCATCTGATAGAACAAGTAAGTCGTCTAAGTAGACAAACACTCTCGTACGCAAATGTGGCGGAACGACTCGATCCACTAATCGACACAGCGTCTGTGCAGCGTTGCACAAACCAAAGGGCATAACCTTGTACTGATACAGAGGTCTATTTGGTATGGTAAACGCAGTACACTCTCGCGATTTTAGTTCTAAAGGAATTTGCCAAAACGCGTGTTTCATGTCTAGTCCAGTAATAAATCGGGCAGGAGGAAGTCGACTAAGGATGCCATCGATATGTGGGAGCGGATAAGCGTCCTTTCGGGTGCACTTATTCACCTCACGTGAGTCCAAGCACAGTCGGACTTTTGGTCCTTTCTGCACCAGTACGCAGTTGCTACTCCATGGGCTCTTTGACTCCTCAATTACACCTAAAGCTAACATATGCTCGATCTCCGCAAACATCAGTTTCTCTTTAGCTGGAGACACTGGCCAATGCCGCTGCTTGATGGGTACAGCATTGCCAACATCTATCACATGTTCGATTACTTCGGTACGTCCAAGACCTTCTCTTTCGAAGGAGGGAATGTTTTGAATAACCTGCTCAAGTGCTTTCTTTTGACTTTCATCTAGGACGTGCACTTTTGGATCTTCCTCGCCATCATCGTCCCTACCAACGTCAAGTTTATTTATTTCCTCCCCAAAGTCTAGAATTTTTCCTAACAATCCAAATTCCTTCCAAAAGTCGACACCAAGATAAACATCTTGTTTTAATTCAGGGATAACATAAAGGTTTATCTGCTTGGTGATGCCTCGGTATGTTATGTTCGTCGATAGACGTCCTTTTATTGAACATTCCGAGTTATTGGCTGTTCTGATTCGTCCCGAGCATCTTTTGACGTTGGAGTGATTCATCAGACTTTTGGCTGCTTCTGCGCCTAAACAGCTGACGGTAGCTCCAGAATCTAGTAGTGCTATGAAACTAAGACCTTCCACCTGAACATCGGTGTATATCCGATTGTCTGTACTTAAAAATATAGACGAAACTAACTTCTGGCGTTCCGAACAAACTTTTTTCCAGAATGATTTTATCCGCAATGTAGATCGCTTACCTCCTGGGTGTTTACTGAGATCGCTCACCTCTCCAAAGATACGTGCTCGCGCCTCAGAATATTTTGCTAACCTAACGTGAAATGGTTCCGATACCTTGTCTTTGCTTTGAGACTTTATGGTGTTATTTTCCAGTGTGTCCTCTGGGTTCAGTGTGGATGTTGGACGACCATCCGTCTGAGTGAAACTATCTGTCTTTATTACTTCGGGTGCGCTGGATAAGCTTTCCCCGGCACACCCGCTGATCCGTTTCCCGTCGGGTTACAGTTAGGGCACTTCGGTTTAAAGATATCCTTTGCTCCACAGCCATAACAGAAAATGGACCGCTGCTCTAAGCAATCATCGAAGCGATGGCCAGGCTGACCACAATTCCAACACTTCAATGGTTTTCGTTGAATAGCTGATATCTCTTCTGATTCGTCTAGTTCGGCTACCCCAGAGCGGAATGCGTAGTTATTCTTTGGCATCACCGGCTTCTGTTGCCTGCAGAACTGTTCGTGTGTGCGAATCTCCTCTCTCAACCTTGATAGATTACTTATACCCAAGTGCATAAGTTCATATCGTAGTGAGGTTTTAGAGTTGCGAATCAACAATCTAACTAACGAGTCTTCAGAAATTTGATTACGCAAACGTCCTACCAGCTTTTCGATTGTGAATTGAAATTCTTCGAATGGTTCCCTATTTCCTTGACGTCTTGAATTGATTGATTCCCATATATCCATATCGGTGTCGATGTCTTCAAACTTCCGTCTGAAGTTCAGACAAAAGTGTTCCCAAGTGAAACCGGGATTTGTCTGGTGAAATTTCCAGAACCACTCACTGGCTTTACCTCCGAAGAGTAAATGTAAGTGGTCACACAAAAGATTGTAATTGCTGTGTAGATTTTGCTTTGTTAGTGCGCGAATTCTATATAAGAATTCCTCGGTTTGCAGACCGTCTTTAGAGCCTTCAAATTTTATACGCCAACTTTGCATGATATTCGCGACCTTTTCAGGAGTGATCAAAGCGTGACCCGAACTGCTCGTGTTGCTACGCGCGGCTAATAAGTTGTTGCTTGCCAATACTGAGTTTAGACAAGGATTGGGTTGCCTTACAGAGTCGGAAACGGATGGGTTCATACTGTCCCTACCTAATTGAATACTAGCGAGCTGACTTTGAATAAAAGAGGTTAAATGCTCCAAAAGCTGTTCCTTTTGAGTTTGGATAGCTGCTTGAAGAGTTCTGACGATCTCATGACTTTGATCGCCCGAGACGTCTGTGTCCCTGATGTGAGTGCTGGCCTGACTTATATTATGTGCAGTGTTATTTGTCTCACGGTTGGTGCTCCTAGTTGACATTCCTCTCCGCAAGTTGTTTCCTCTACCGCGGGGATTTCTACCACGACGCTGACCAGAGACTTGCCTGTTTGGGGAATTGCTTACATTTCGGAAATGGTTCTGTGGTGCCGGCTGATCGGACACTATTCTGTCTCCGTTTGCATCTACTATTTCTGCAGCAAGGTTATTGTTTGACAGTGACATGTTATTTGTGGTACATAACTGACTACAAACTGGGCAACGTTCCGTGTCTGTTAAAACCTGAGTAATACAGTTATGGTGAAACACGTGCTGACAGGGTAATGTAGCGAAGAGAGCCGTAGAATTGATTATTTGGTCACAAATTGTACAAATGTTTTCTCGCTCTCGAGAGTTGCTGGCTCCAGCCACCGGACTATGCTGAACTGACATTTTAGTTGGTGTTTTACGTATATGTATTTGACTTGATAATGTTTGTTTGGTTCGTCGCTTTTCCAAAAATCAAATCCTTGGTATGCGTAGATAATTCGTCCATTTTCGTACCAGCTCATTAAAGTGTACTAAATATTATATGTTTTGTGCAGCGGCTGCAGTGCTGGTCAAATACCGAAACGTATTTGCCGATACTTGTTGCTCCTAGCGCTGTGTACTACACTAGTTTTAAAGATATAAACGACTAAAGAATTTGTAGACAGCCTATCCTGGTCGACCTGTTCATGCGTGTAGCAGAAGCTAGTTCGCTGCTCCTAAAAGATAGGTTCTGACTCCTAGTCCTAAAATCGTCTAATCATTTTATTCCAGTCTACTCTTTCGGAATTGTTTCCCTATAGAATACCGGTTTGATTTCGTGGTCGAATATTCCGTTAGAAGATAAAAGAACTATTATCGCATCTCCACGGTCAAAACTCCAGATACCTATGGCATTGATAAAGGAAAAGAATAGTAGGTCTCCTTCATAAACTAATTGAAATTAACAGAAGAAATTTGGTTGAGCGCCAGATTGGAGATCGCAGGATCTTATGGCGAAATTAAACTCCATTCGGGCCCCACGTTGGGCGCCATTGTGTAGCGTGTGCGTTGGTGAGAATCGAAAACGAATTTCACTTACTCGTGCATAGGGGTATCAGAGGTCGTGCACTTCTTGCTTTTCTTCTGACTGAGCTCGCCGGATGGGGTATGGGTTCTTCCTTCAACCTTATATGCTACACTGCATCACAAATTAAGTGCACTATGCGGAAAACTACAGATTGGACTAAGATGTAGGCTAAAACGACGGGAATTATGATGAGCGGTACTGATTTAGAACGAATTTGGGGTGTGTGAGCTGTTGTACCCCATGTCTTTACCCTCCCTACCATGGTGACGCGCGCATGATGTGATCGGCCACCCCTTACTCAGACTTAGTATATAAGTTTACCTAACGCATGACCTGGAATTGATTTCTGTAATCGCGACGATCCAACTGTTAAATTTAGTCCATGACTATTTTCATGATATTACAAATTTATTCCTAATTTCCTTCGCGGAAATGATACTTCATATATTCTCACAACAACTTATTACTTTTCCCAGAATTGACCACTATTCGGTCGTTTACTTAAAGTTAGACTGGGAGTCCATGGTTACAGTTAACTTTACTTCAATTATTCTCAAAACAAAATGTTTACATGGCTCCCGACAAGATTGTGATTTGACTTATAACTACTCGCGAAAGGCAGCTGTATTTAATAGTGAGTGAGGCTCATATAGAATGCGGCTTTTAAAGGCGCGTCGAAATTAACGGCTATTTAAGTGTATGGCAGGTAGGGGTTCAGATATACGTATATGGAATCGAGTAAATGGAAGTGTTCAAAACTCACATGATATCCATCCGTTCACTAGCACGCTGGGCCCATCGTTGCTGTTGACGAAGATCTAGACGGAAAGAAACTTTACAAGATTCTATTTATGTAATCTGACGCCACTGTTATCGCTTTTAGAAAAGCGAGAGCTGTTGCGGCATTCTCTTTGAAAACAGCTCACTATTCCACAGCTGCTTTTCGAATTGAACTTCACATGTTTTGTTTAACTAATGACTAACTGATAAATTGAAAGGTATAAAAATAAAAGGAAAATTTAACAAAAAAAACTGATCGTCCTGTCAACAAATTCCTGCGGCGGGGCAGCGGAGGGCTGATGGATTCCTCCAGTCGCGTGTTGAGCGCAGCGCCGATCAGGGCTGCCAACCGTTTCCGTATGCCGCGCGTGGCGCTGGCGTGATTCGGCGCTGGTCAATGGTTTCCTGATTTAGACGTTGCAATCCGATCCGGTGGCTGAATTGCGTGGGCAATTGCGCAGAGAGGTGTGCGTGATGAAGCTCCCAACAGGAGGTAGCGGTTGGTGTAGCTGCGACAGGTATTTCGTGGACACGTGCGCGGTGCGCTTGATTTGAGGTTATGGCTGTTCACAGGCTGATGCAGATATTGCTGCGCGTAGGGCGATAAGTCCGTGGAAATTATACCTGCCGCAGATTTACCAATACCGTGAATAGAACACGACGCCGATGGGCCGAGAAAATGACGTCACACCACTTCTGCCTTAATTGCAGTCAACACCTTGTACACAGAAAACATTCGTTTTAGCATATACTCTGTCTGGCTTTCTCAACGCTAATATTTACCTGCAGCAGAATGTATTGAATTACGTTGATATATATATATAAAGCGAACGCTTCTAGTACTGGAGTGACTTTACTCTGGGTTTATTACGCACTTTATTGTTTCACGTCTGACTGGAACGAACTTTCGGCAGCGACCACGCTTGTGTCAAATCTCACACACACCAACGCAGAAGTGAGAAAGGCAAACCGAAAACTCACCACGGCGAGTAAACGGTAAACTCGCCTGATCTGTTCTGCTCTGTTTCGTTCTCGCGCTTCGCACCGTGTGTTTCTTGTCGAAAACGGTGAATGGCGCGAGCAAGGAAACGAGAAAGAGACGGAACAAAAAAAATGCGTTGGCCGCCTAACGTGCTGTTTGCTTTCAGTTCGGTTTGTGAGTACAGTGGAGCGCATTAGGATTTTTGTTGGTCCAGCTGGCTACTACAAAAGTCAAACGGAATTCAGACCCATATCCCTACTTCCTTATTTGTCAAAAATTTTTGAAAACATATTGGCGGCACAGATACAACCCTTTATGGATGACCATTCCATGCTTAGTGAAAAGCAATCTGGTTTTAGGAAAAATAGGAGCTGTGTTAGTGCCATTACAGATGTAGTTGAGGACATTCGATCGAGGCTTGATAAAAACTGGATAACGTTCTTGACTCTACTTGATCACAGCAAGGCGTTCGATACCGTCAACCATAGTATTCTATGCACAAAGCTAAAAACCTTTTCAATTTTTCCGACTCTGCAGTCATGCTCATGAGGTCCTATCTAACAGGTAGACAACAAGCAGTCGTATCTGGGAGTTGTTGTTCTAGCTTTGTTTCGGTGTCTAGAGGCGTTCCCCAAGGATCTGTGCTAGGGCCTTTATTGTTTTCCATCTATGTTTACCCAACGTTCTGTCCCCTTGTGATGTCCATCTATACGCTGATGATGTGCAGTTTTATGTTAGTAAGCCTCTATGTCAAGTCAATGATTGTATTAGTATGTGTAATACCCTGCTTTTCAAAATTAATACCTGGGCCACAGAAAACGGACTATGTCTAAACCCAAAAAAAAGCAAATGCGTAATTATCTACAAAAAACCCTTCGATACATCGCAACTCCCGAATTTAATAATTGGAAATAGCCCCATCAAATACGAATAATCGGCAGGCAACCTGGGTATCACCTTTAACAACACGTTAACATGGAGCAAACATATCTCAAACAGTCGTTCTTGCCAACCCAACTTCGAATGCTAGTGGCCAAAACAATCTTGGTTCCCACCCTGTTTTACGGTGTTGAGATTTTTGGGCACTGCGACAAAAATTAACTGTTGCTTGTAATTCGATCGTCCGTTAATTAATCTTCGTCGCACTGACCACACTTCCCACCTAGTCAATAATGTTCTTGACCTTAGCCTTAGTCAGTGGATTGACCTCAAAACATTAACTTTTATTCATATTGTGTGCACCCGTGAACCGTCTTACTTGTTTCAGAAACTTCTTCCAGCTCAATCGCAAAGAACACATAATTTTATTATCCCTCGACATAAAACATTATGCTCGCAGAGACAATTTTTTATCAATGCAATTCGCCTGTGGAACTATCTCCCACATGCTATCAAAACCATTAGAAGCGCGTCTCAATTTAAATCGAAAATCAAAGAACTGATGTTAGATCAAAATTAGTTGCAAGCTTATAACTTATAATCAAGTTATCCACCCTACTTTGTTAGATTTTAAGTATCACTTTTAAATTAAATTATTCTTGTTACTCAATCTGATGTGACTAGCGCAATAAACATAAGTTTTTACTTGTAGCGTTAGGATATAAACAAATAAAAATTGAATTGAAAGGCCTTGTTAAAAAAACCCGATTTATATAAAAAAGAGGTTTTAGACGAGTTATTGCAAAAGACACGAAGTCAATCGGATTTCTAAAACCGGAGATACAGATTTTCAATGTGAGGGTACATTTTCAAAATTTACCTTTTTTGGCAAACTAGAAAAATTATAATTTAAAAAATATTTATTTTTTTCAAAATCCTGATACGTGTACTTATGTTCCGAATAGTAGTTTCAGGCAAATCAATAATGTGAGAAAATATTTTTGTCCAAATCTGTTCGGTTTGTAAAAGAACCGCCCATATATATTCTTGATCAGAAACAATAGCCATCTAGCCATCTCTTTCAATTGTAGTACATATATCGGAACGAGCCGGATTGGATCACTATATCCTATGGCTCCCATAAAAATAGTGAAAAATATAAGAAAATAAGGAAGTAGGTGTTTCGATTTTTGATAATTTAAAAACAACATTTTATAAAGGAAGGAATATATTTGGAATTCCTGGAACAGCACCGATCGAGGGAGCATTAAACTATAGGGAGGGAGCATATAACTATGTCGGCTTGCCGAAGCTAACTTTCTTTCTTGTTATTCGTGCAAAAGTATGTAACAGCTAGAAGGCAGCATTTCCGACCCTATAAAAAATATATATTCTTGATCAGGGTCACTAGCCGAGTCGATCTAGCCATGTCCGTCTGACTGTCCGGATGAACGCTGATATCTCGGAAACTACAAAGGCTAGAGAGTTGGAATTACCCACACATATTCTTGGGCTTCCTACGCAGCGAAAGTTTCAGCCGAGGGCCACGAGCCCTCTAACGCCCACAATCGCCTAACGCGCCCAATCCTTTACAAATTTCGGAAAAGTAAAAATGCAGTTTTATTGTGTTTATCAATACCTATCGAAATGTAGAAGAAATTCTTCAAATCGGACCATTCGTTAAAAAGTTATGCGCGATCAAAGTTGTATATATCCATCTCCCTCGCACTTCCTTTAGCTGAGCAACGGGTATCTGATAGTCGGGGCACCCGACTATAGCGTTCTCTCTTGTTATACCCTTGCAGAGGGTATTATGATTTCAGTCAGAAGTTTGCAACGCAGTGAAGGAGACGTTTCCGACCCCATAAAGTATATATATTCTTGATCAGCATGACTAGGCGAGTCGATCTAGCCATGTCCGTCTGTCCGTCCGTCTGTCCGTCTGTCCGTCCGTCTGTCCGTCTGTCCGTCCGTTTCTACGCAAACTAGTCTCTCAGTTTTAAAGCTATCGGGCTAAAACTTTCCCAAAAGTCTTATTTCTATTGCAGGTAGTATATATGTCGGAACCGACTGGATCGGACAACTATATCATATAGCTCCCATATGAAGGATCGAAAAAAAAACGAAAAAAACGTAAAAAAAATTCTAGCTTTGGTGTTTTTTGAAATATTACCTTATACTTTTGGGAATAATATTTTTTAAATATTTCTGAATTTCGAATAAAATTTTAAAAAAATCGGATGACTATATCATATAGCTGCCATAGGAACGGTCGGAAAATTATATGGAAATTAATAGGAAACAAATTATATCTTTGTTGATTTTTATTACATTGTCTTCTCCTCTGGGATATGGCTTTTCTTTAACATTTCAAAATTTCGAATAAAATTGAACAAAATTCGGAGGGCTATATTATATAGCTGCCATAGGAAGGATCAACAAATTAATGCCAAAGTAATACGAAATCAGCTAAAATTTGGATTATTGTAACATATACGCAAGTTAATTTAAATGTAATGTTTTTGTAAATGAATAGGAATGATCTGCAAGGGTATATAAGCTTCGGCTGGCCGACGCTAGCTTCCTTTCTTGTTTTTATTTTTGAATTGTGCCTATTGCGAATACTCAAGTATAAATTAACAGGGCACGTTTGATAATTGTCATAAGTGGTTTCGGCGTGATTCTAACAAATTGAATGTGTTTTAGGTGACTAAAACTAAGTGAATACAATTAGTGATAATAATCTGGGTATTCCCTAAACTTTTGAAATGCTAAATTGTTGACCCAAAAAGGTTCTTATTGAATTTTCAAACAGCTGTTGTTTGTGGAAAAACTTCATGGAACTTAAAACATGTAAAATTAGATTATTCATTGCTTGTTACTTTAAAATTGTTATCACGATAAGAAGAACTACTAATAGACTTTCCAATTTGAATACCCTGAATGCATGCATATGTAAATTACCTTTCTCCTTAGTGAGTTGATTAAAAAATGTATTTTTTATTTTTAACATCACTTATTAACTATTACAATTGTTTCATACGTCGAACTTATTTCACTGCTCACTGCTTTTAACTTTTTACTTATTTGAACTTTTCGATTGGATTTTCCAAAACTGACTGCCTGGACTCGAGTTCCATGATTAACAATCAAACCTCGGTTTAAAAGATTTATCTCAGAAAAACTGATTAAGAGAATGACTCTAGAGAAAAAAGGATGATGAAATTTGGCAATTAAATTAAATTTGAAACTGAATTTCTGCCGGAACTTGGTGTTTATGTTAGCGGACTTCGGGGCTCGCTTTAGGACTCCGATGTTTACAGTATGGGCTTGGGTGTTTACAGAATCCGTTTGTTGCTGGATGTGTGAAACTGATCTGGGTGGGAATAACTTTGAGACGTAGTTGAATGAAATAGCTGACCACGGATTTATCTTGGAGTCAGTCTGATTTGTAAGAAAAGGCAAACAAAAAACGCAAATGTAATTAAATTTTTTTTTTCGCCCGGATTCTCACGGCCACACGACCGAGGGGCGCTGCGCGAGATGATAGACGCGATTTAGAAAATTAAAGATATAGTTCGAGGAAAAAAGTATGATCTAATTCTGTGCTAGGAAATTTAAAATTAATCGTTTTAGGGGAGGCGAAGAATTTGATTTTGAAATAATACCACAATGTCTAAAACATTGTGCACAATTTTTATAGATTTGAAGTAAACTGCATTTTAAATTTCAAAGCCTGATACACACAAAAAACAAACTATGTAAAATCAACATAGAAAAATAGTAGTCTACTATTTCCTAAATTGTTCATGTATTTTGTTGTTCTATTTTTTGGGTCATTAAATAGTATTTAACAATAAAAAAAGTAGAAAACCTATTAACGAAATTTTCATGTATTTTGTTGTTTTATTCATTTGGCAAATAAATAGTAACATGTCAATTAATATCGTAGCAAAACTATTTTATTTGTTTGCATGTATTTTGTTGTTTTATTTTACAATTATAAATTGAAGGTCAACTATTTTTCTGGACTTAGCGTGGTTGAAGTATCCGACTCATAATCTCTGGGTCGTGAGTTCAAATCCCGCTTTTGCAGATAGATTTTCCTATACGAAAGTCATTATTCTGTGGAATACTGGTTAGAGTGCTCGACTCCGAACCCCGGTTCGATTCCCAGCGGAGGCACAAACCTGATTAGTAAGTTTAACTATCATCTATAAATAACTTCAATATAAATTAATATAACAAATTATCACTATGGACGGCAGTCCATGTAGTGACGAAGCGCACAAGGAGAGTGTGCGAAGGCGACTACTATCTGCTGTGATGGTCCGATCATAATGAGTGATACACCAATCGAAAGGTATCGCAAAAACTAACAGGATTGCATACCAAGACATAAAGAAAATCAATTGGCTTGGGAGAGAAAGCAGAGAAAGTAAAAAAAAGAAAATTTCGAATTTTGGAGCTGTTGGGGCCGGTGGGGATAAATGCCTCCTCGCATTGTTTTAGTTGTGTTCCAATTGCAAATACTCGTCGAATGAGGTCATATGATAAAATCCGAAGCTCCGTTCAAAAGTTATAGCCAAAATAAGATTTTTTATCTTTCGCTTAAAGCGAAAGGTGCTTTAGTTCGGCTAATCGCGTTTTGAAGGAACGCAAACTAATTTAAAATCGGAAAATATAGGTGCTATTTTATTTTTACACTCGCAGCGTAAGGAAGCGAAAAAGTAAAAATAAATAAAATAAAATGTGTTTGTATATTTTGTCCATGCTAATTTAAATAAAATAATTTTTAAAATAGATTTAAATCCCTGACGATGCTACGATGCTACTTGTACGATTACATGATTACAAAAAATAATCGTGGCATCGCCAACTTGATTACTTTTACTCGTGGAATCGGCATCGGCATCGTATCGTGCAGGTCTCTAGTCTGTTTGTCCCAAAACGTTGCACACTGGGGTGAGCGACCCCAAAAGTGACGATTAATTCAAAATACAAATTTCGGAGTTGCGCAATGAGGGTCATATGTGGCGAAAGAAGATAAAATTCTGCATTAGAAAGTGAAAGAATTATGGTCATAGGTCTTAAAGAAACCTCACAATGTAAATCCAAAGTATAAACTATGTTTTTTGGTTTTCAAAAATACGAAAAATGAATATTATTTTTGTCACTTTGAGTGACGATTTTTACAATAAAAATAGGCAAAAACAACCTTTTAAAAATGGGAATAATAAATTTAAACTCTTAACTATTTTTACAAATTTTTAATTATTTTTTTGTGTAAAATTTTTATAAAAAAAAAATGTATTAATAAATAATCTGTAAAATTTGACGTTTTTATACCCGTTACTCGTTGAGTAAAAGGGTATATTGTATTCGTGCAAAAGTATGTAACAGGTAGAAGGAAGCGTTTCCGACCCTATAAAGTATATATATTCTTGATCAGGGTCACTAGCCGAGTCGATCTAGCCATGTCCGTCTGTCCGTCTGTCCGTCCGGATGAACGCTGAGATCTCAGAAAGTACAAAAGCTAGAGAATTGGGATTACCCACACATATTCTTTGGCTTCCTACGCAGCGCAAGTTTGTTTCAGCCGGGGGCCACGCCCCCTCTAACGCCCACAATCGCCTTACGCTCACAATAAACGAGTTTAAAAAATGTCTGGCGCCCACACCTTTAAAGATTTTGGAAAAGTAAAAATGCAGTTTTATTGCATTTATCAATACCTATCGAAATGTAGAATTTTTCAAATCGGACCATTCGTTAAAAAGTTATGCCAGGTTTAACATTTTCTATCTCCATCTCCCTCGCACTCACTTTGGCTGAGTAACGGGTATCTGATAGTCGGGGCACCCGACTATAGTGTTCTCACTTGTTTTTAAGTAAATTAGGTCAAAAGTTTCTTCAAACGTAACCAAACGTAATCATTTTTTTTCTAAAAATTCTTGTGATATGTACCTAAGTCCCCACCAAGGCGTTCCGTGCAACACTCTGCTATAAGAGAGTTATTTTAATTCAAAGTTGCACGGTATTTCACGAAAAAATACGTTTTTTTATTGTTGAATGTCAGGTGTTGGTAAGCTAATCGAAGAATACGCTCATGAAACGGCTAGATACTTTTTACAATTGTATCCGTGGTATTATATGCCACCAACAATACACAAGTTCTTAATTCACGGTGCTAAAATTATTTCGAATGCGTTGTTACCCATAGGCCAACTGTCAGAGGAAGCTCAAGAAGCTCGGAACAAAGACTTCAAAAAATACAGAGAATGTTATTCGAGAAAAATGGATAGGGTGAAGAGCAACCAGGACATTTTAAATATGTTTTTGATTAGCTCCGAAAAAGGTGCACACCTTTCCGAAGGAAGCTTTAACTCTGTTAAAAACAGCAGAATTTATGAGCGATATGAGCGATAGTGAAGGCGAATCCGAGATGGAATCGGATTGATTTTTTGATTTTCTTGTAAAATTATGGTTTCCACTAATAAATTCGAAGTTATAAATATAAACTTTTTTTATTTTCTAATACAAGCAATTCAAGGTTTTTTCTCATTTTCAGTATATTGTTTTTAGCGCATATTTACTATGAAGTCCATCGATTCTTAATATTCATAATAAATGTAATCTAAATAAATACATAAACGATTCGGGTAAATTTTCAGCGCTATTATTGAAACATTACCTGTTTTTTGGTAAAAATACCCAAATTTCCAAAAAATGCGCCAAAGAAAAATAATTATTAAAAAAAAAAAATACTCTACAGAAAGTTCAAATGATTTTTTTTTTTACTTTTATTGATCAAATACAAAATACATAATTATAACATGTTAAAATTTTTTGACTATTGACTATTGGGGTCTCTCACCCCAGTGTGCGTTGGTTTAAAATCGTGCAAATTTTATATGGTGTTAAACAGCGCGATATAGTTTTACCACTTTTGGATAAACTCGCTAGTTTGGCGGGAAATCAGCTATAAATGGCTAAATTTCGTAAGCCCATTTACTTAAGCTACAGACTTGTGCTTTACCTCATGTTAAAGGTCATTTTAAGTATGATAAACGCTTTCTCAACACTATTTATGTACATGCAATACCTAAAAAGTTATGCACAAAACCATTTTTTTTAAGGTTATTTTTAGCTTGTTTTTATTTTTCTCAAAAACGGCTCTAACGATTTTCTTTAAAACTTTAAACTATATAGCCCTTGAGATTCCTTAAATTTTGGTATATAACACATTATTGTAAAAAGTTTAAAAGTTATTAAGAAACGAAAATAGCCACTTTTGCCAGCTCATAACAATTAATGCTGCCCAAGCATTACATTTTGTATGTGCGTATCCAAACTGTATTTTAGGGTCATGGAATCATTTCAATTGTTGTAAGGAGTTACAAATAGGAAACTTTTGTTTTACGACTTTTGGAAAAACCCGCTGCATTAGCGGGAAAAAAGCTAAAAATAGCTCAATTTCGTTAGATGGTAAGTTCTACACTACTAAAGCTAGAGACATGTGCTATAACTCGTTTAAAAGTTATTTTGAAATACTTGAACGCCTTTTTTAGTTAATTCGTTTAAATCCAATAGTTTAAGAATTATGGTTAAACCATTTAAATTTAAATGAAAATATTAGCTCCTGTGAGAGCAAATGTAAACAAACAAAAACTTCTGATATCAAATAAAAACACCTCTTAACGAGGTAAAAAACTAGTGACGATCGCACCTTCAACATACAAAAATTATTACACTCGTCATCAAATACACTTTCTAAAATTTTCTCATTCGGCACGCTGCAATAGAAAATGCCTGTGAAGAGTGAAAACGAAAAATACGAATAGTTTGCTAGGGCGGGCCGAATGAGAAAATTTAAGAAAGTGTATTTGATGACGAGTGTAATAATTTTTCGTCACAAATGTTGATATCAGAACTTTTGTATGTTGAAGGTGCGATCGTCACTAGTTTTTTACCTCGTTAAGAGGTGTTTTTATTTGATAATAAAAATAGTTAAAAAATGAATTTAAAAAAAAAAAACAATTTTTTTCGCGTAAAATACTATGTTGTAGGTTATCTACTATTTTATAGGTAATATATTTTTTTTTGGGGCATTTATTATTTATTTAGAGCTCGTAAAATACGGTCAACCGAATTTTTCTAATCGGGCTGCTCACTTGAAAGGCCCCAAAATTGAGAATGTCTAGCTCAGGGTCTGAGCAACAACCCTTTTTTCGTTTCGTTTGTGCTCTCGGTCTCGGGTTTTTGGTTGACCGGAACACTCGGATCGGTCCCCAACTGACCGCTCGAACGAACAAAATCGTTCGGCGCTCACATATTGACAGACAGTAGGTGAGCAAAACAACCTAAGAGCTCCTACAAAAGGTCTTTATTTTTGTTGCTGGGTTTGCTTGTGTTGTTGCCTCAGATATTTTGTGACAGGAAACGCATTGGTAATACTATACATTAGCGGGCTCACCCCCGAAATTCGCGAAAAAATTATCCTCGATGAACCG
The DNA here is from genome assembly GCA_035046095.1 of Drosophila pseudotakahashii. Taxonomy (NCBI): domain Eukaryota; kingdom Metazoa; phylum Arthropoda; class Insecta; order Diptera; family Drosophilidae; genus Drosophila; species Drosophila pseudotakahashii. The sequence goes on along the minus strand of JAWNOE010000241.1, from coordinate 131,084 downwards.
CGATTTCTTAAGAATTTACGTGCAAAAAGAACTTGGCGGTCGGCCATGGTTCTCTTGTAATTGAATTTAAAAGTTCCCGGGCTTGCTATAAAAAACAAGGGTGCTTTTCTCATATTTTCAATCAAAGTAATTACGTTTAAATGAGTTCCTATAAAATTAATTAATTGTTTAAATGAGTTCCTACAAAATTATTTAATTGCTTAAATGAGTTCCTATAAAAAAAAGTGTAGACTTATGTCACATTTTTTTAATTGTATTTTTTGTCTAATGAAAAAACTTATGCAAATAATCATGTTATGAGTGGAGCGTGGTCTATAAAGGACATGATTGAGATTTTAGTGACGGGCAGGAACGATCATAGCCATCCAAGGTCCCCCACCATTTTAATGCATTAAATAAAACTCAAACAACTTGTATCTTTATATTTATTTAAATAGTTTCAATGAACACTTTTCCGCACCACCATTGAGGCGCGTTTTTTTATAGTGGTGTCCCCGTTAGGCCTAGTCCACGCTTCAGATCCGAATATAACAAAGAGTCTCCTAATTAACAGCTGAGTTGTTATCGAAGGTGTCCCAAAAATATATATGCGAAATTTTATGATGTATGTTAAATTTGAAATTAAAACATCGTGTAAGTACAAATTAAAAAAAAAAATGGAACGAGTCACAAGTAAAATTTGGCATGAAATTAAAAAAAAATCGCGGCGATTTTTACTCGGTCACACTCGAGTAAAGTTAGCCGTCAACAGTAGATCACCGCGCAGAGCCGCGATTAATAAATAATCATTACCAAATTAAAAACCAACGCTTCTTTATTTAATGTACACTCGGGCGGTCGGAATTCTCCCCTGAAGTACATAAAAAAAAAGGGTAGTTTCGGTATACGCCGCGGGATAACGGGAGTTACGTGGAGTACATTTTTTTTTTTCGGTCATCATGAGCGCCATGTATCAGATTGATAAACTGGACACAGGAAATTATGACACCTGGATAATCCAAATGCGCAGTGTGCTGGTCCATGCAGAGGTCTGGAAGGTCATCCAGGGACAGCGGCCAGATGGAGATGACGGAACATGGGACGGACTCGATCAAAAGGCTTTAGCAATGATTACGTTGAGCGTGAAGCATACTCAGTTGGGTTACCTTAAAAGCTGTGCAACGGCCAGTAGCGCTTGGCAAAAACTTAAAGATGTTCACCAGCCAAGCGGGCCAGTGCGTAAAGTCTCTCTATACAAAAAGTTACTTGGGATGCGTATGGCAGAAGGTGACGAAATAATAACGCACATAAATGCGTTCTGCTCGACAGTGGACAAACTTAGTGAAGTTGATATTCAGTTAGGTGACGAACTAACAGCAATAATATTATTGTCGAGTTTAAGCAAAGAGTTCGAGAATTTCGTCATAGCCATGGAAACGCGGGATACTTTGCCCTTGTTGGATGTGTTGAAGGTTAAACTTCTTGCAGAAGGAGAGAGAAGGAACAGCGAAGTCAAAGAAAGAGCAGAATATGAACAGTTAGCTTTTCATGCAAAGTCGCAGCCGGAGAACACAAGGAATAAAAGAAAAGACAAATCCAACGTGGAGTGCTATAATTGCGGACGGCGAGGTCACTATAAGAATGAGTGTAAAAAGCAAGGCAAGAACGAATTGGCAAAGGAGACACAACAGTACAAGAACATATCGTATACAGTGGTACCTGCAAGTGACGTACAAGAGTTAGAAGTTTCTAGATGGTGTCTTGATAGCGGGGCTACAGCTCATATGTGTTGCGTTCGAAGTCTTTTTATTAATTATGTGCCGCGAGTGGAGGATATTATTTTGGCCGATAACAACGTAATGAGAGCAGTTGGAAAAGGTGACGTGACAGTGAAAACAGATTATTGCCATTTGACACTACAGAATGTTTTGCACGTACCAGCAATGAAAGGAAATTTCATGTCCATCAATTGTGCAGTTTCCCGTGGTTGTACGGTTACTTTTCGCAAAGACTGTGCGATTGTACACCAAGACGGAGAAGAAGTTTTGAAAGCGCACAGGAAAAACAAATTGTTTGTTTTTGAGAGCAAAAGAAATACTTGTTTCGGCGCTATGCAGGCTAGTGCGAGTCTACGGCATAACCGATATGGACATTTAAACTACGCGAGTTTAAACGATTTGGTAAGACATTCTATGGTTCAAGGCATTAATGGTGTAAATTTTGCAGAAAGAAGCCAGTGCCTGTCATGTATGAAGAGCAAGATACACACACAGCCGTATCCAGTGTCCGAGAACAGAGCCAAACATCAGCTGGAGCTGATCCATACAGATGTGTGTGGGCCAATGGAAAAAAGGTCTATTGGAGGAGCTCATATTTCGTCACATTTATTGACGATATGACCCGCTGTGTGTTTGTTTATTTCATAAAATACAAAGACGAAGTATACGACAAATTTCTTGCGTTCAAAAACATGGCAGAGAGTCAGCTTGGACACAAGATAAAAGCAGTACGCAGTGATAATGGGCGTGAGTTTGTTAATAAACGTTTTGACAATTTGTTCCAAGAAAATGGCATTATACGGCAGTTGACTGTGCCATATAGTCCGCAGCAAAACGGCGTGGCAGAGCGAGCCAACAAAACGCTTGTGGAAATGGCCAGGAGTTTGCTTATACATTCAGGAATGCCAGAGAGTCTATGGGCAGAGGCGGTGATGACAGCTAGTTACATCAGAAATCGATCACCCACAGCAGCTCTTGTTGGAATCACTCCCTATGAGGCTTGGAGTGGCAAAAAACCCAATGTGAGCCATTTACGTATTTTTGGATCGTCAGCGGTAGGACTAAACAAATGTCACCGCGGTAAATTCAAGGCAAAAGGCAAGGAGTATCGGTTCGTCGGATATTCACTGTAGTCAAAAGGGTACAGGTTGTACGACCCTGAAGGAGAGGCAGTCAGAATTGGGCCAGGGAGGCCTAGAATTATTCGGACCGGCAAGTCAGGGCGACCAAGGAAGGAATTTAACGTGCTCAACGCAATGACCAAAGCAGAAATTCCACTTCCGCAAAGCTGTACTGAAGCGCTAAGTAGCCAGCAAGCTACTTTTTGGAAGGCAGCCATGAAGTCGGAGTATGACTCGCTCGTCGCAAATAATACATGGACCCTTAGCGAGTTGCCCAAGGAACAGAAGGCGATAGGATACCGATGGGTTTTTACCATAAAGAGAGACAGCGAAGGGAATCCCGAGCGGTACAAGTCCCGTTTGGTAGCCAAGGGTTGCTCTCAGAAATTCGGAGTTAATTATGGAGAAACTTTCTCACCAGTGTGCCGATATGAGACAATCCGCCTAGTTTTGGCGCTGTCAGTGGAGCTAAAGATGTACCTACACCAGATGGATGTGTGCACAGCATATCTCAATAGTGATTTGAGCGAATGTGTTTACATGATGCAGCCGAAGAGTTTCGAGGACGAAGCGTGCAAGGGCAAGGTGCTAAGGCTCAACAAGGCGATATATGGACTGAAACAGGCAGGCCGAGAGTGGAACACTACTTTGGATGCAGCACTTCGAGAGATCGGATTCGTCCCCTGTCAATATGAAGCGTGCTTGTATAAGCAGGACATAAACGGTAACTTGTGTCTTGTACTAATTTATGTCGATGATCTTCTTGTAGCGTGTCAAAACAAAGCCGACCTAATGCAGATCAAATCGATGATAGCTTCGAAATTTGAATGCGTGGACAAAGGCCAGCTGAATATGTTTTTGGGCATGCAGATTGAACGTGAAGGCGAGTTGAGCAGTATAACGATGAACCAGACGTTGTACATCAAGGATATGCTGCAGCGACATGTTCTGGAGCAGTGCAGGCACACGAAAACACCTTTAGACGCAGGTTTTCAAGTGGTATGCAACGAAGTTGCGTGGTGAAGTTAGCGCAACGAAAATAGGCAAAAACAACCTTTTAAAAATGGGAATAATAAATTTAAACTCTTAACTGTTTTTACAAATTTTTAATTATTTTTTTGTGTAAAATTTTTATAAAAAAAAAATGTATTAATAAATAATCTGTAAAATTTGACGTTTTTATACCCGTTACTCGTTGAGTAAAAGGGTATATTGTATTCGTGCAAAAGTATGTAACAGGTAGAAGGAAGCGTTTCCGACCCTATAAAGTATATATATTCTTGATCAGGGTCACTAGCCGAGTCGATCTAGCCATGTCCGTCTGTCCGTCTGTCCGTCCGGATGAACGCTGAGATCTCAGAAAGTACAAAAGCTAGAGAATTGGGATTACCCACACATATTCATTGGCTTCCTACGCAGCGCAAGTTTGTTTCAGCCGGGGGCCACGCCCCCTCTAACGCCCACAATCGCCTTACGCCCACAATAAACGAGTTTAAAAAATGTCTGGCGCCCACACCTTTAAAGATTTTGGAAAAGTAAAAATGCAGTTTTATTGCATTTATCAATACCTATCGAAATGTAGAAGAAATTTTTCAAATCGGACCATTCGTTAAAAAGTTATGCCAGGTTTAACATTTTCTATCTCCATCTCCCTCGCACTCACTTTGGCTGAGTAACGGGTATCTGATAGTCGGGGCACCCGACTATAGTGTTCTCACTTGTTTTTAAGTAAATTAGGTCAAAAGTTTCTTCAAACGGAACCAAACGTAACCATTTTTTTTTTTAAAAATTCTTGTGATATGTACCTAAGTCCCCACCAAGGCGTTCCGTGCAACACTCTGCTATAAGAGAGTTATTTTAATTCAAAGTTGCACGGTATTTCACGAAAAAATACGTTTTTTTATTGTTGAATGTCAGGTGTTGGTAAGCTAATCGAAGAATACGCTCATGAAACGGCTAGATACTTTTTACAATTGTATCCGTGGTATTATATGCCACCAACAATACACAAGTTCTTAATTCACGGTGCTGAAATTATTTCGAATGCGTTGTTACCCATAGGCCAACTGTCAGAGGAAGCTCAAGAAGCTCGGAACAAAGACTTCAAAAAATACAGAGAATGTTATTCGAGAAAAATGGATAGGGTGAAGAGCAACCAGGACATTTTAAATATGATTTTGATTAGCTCCGAAAAAGGTGCACACCTTTCCGAAGGAAGCTTTAACTCTGTTAAAAACAGCAGAATTTATGAGCGATATGAGCGATAGTGAAGGCGAATCCGAGATGGAATCGGATTGATTTTTTGATTTTCTTGTAAAATTATGGTTTCCACTACACTCATAAAAATTTATTTCTCAATTATAAGAAAGTAGCCATTGACTTCCTTCGGCTACCGAATGTTGACGACAGAAAAAAACGAAGTAGGACGAAGGGCCTACTCGGCTACCGACTTCTCTGATCATCCGAGTGTCAGTTGTGAAAAAAGATTCGTAAGTGATGGACGTGATTTTCAAGCGGATAAAAAGTGAAGCCTTTTCCAATTATTCAAAGGTATGTCCATATATAATTTTCTGTATAGCGCGCATACAAATGTATCTAATTAAAGGAAAAATTCGAAATCTCTTAACTAAGTTTTACACAAACTTAGTTGAATTGGTTGAATCTATTTGTAGGTATAGAGTTATATAATAACTTCGCCTTATTACTTGCATTATATTTATTTTTCAGAGTGAAACATGTCTCTAAAATACCTGCAGTGAGAGCAGTTGCATCTGCCAAATAAATGGTTTGGCGAAGCTGTAATTTTGTTTTAAAACCTTCTAAGGTAAGTATATCAAAAAGAGAAATATGTTGTATTTGTTTGACATACTTAGGCATGTTAATATGTATGCAGGTACGCGATTCACCCGATCTGAAAGCCGATTTTCAACCCTTCTATCTTTTGCTCCTCTCTCTCGCTCTTTTGACCGACGTTTCTCTCTTCTACTTCTTCAAACTGGCATGATCTGGCCTGCTTACATTCGGTCTTCCTTCGCTCGTACGTGTCTCTCCCGTGTCTCTCTCTCTCTGAACTTCGATTTTCAACCCCCATCTTCGAGTTCTATCTGCCTTGCCACTCTCTCTCGGTCTTTTGACCATCGTGTTTGTATTTTGGCTATTATTAACATTACATTATTTCAAAAAATGTTGTGTATCTAAAAATAAATATTTTATATCCCAATAACTCTTTTTATTTTCCAGATGAAGGAATGCGAATATATACTGAGTTTTGTGATCACCTTATGTCATATGAAGTTCAAAAGGAAATGGGGTATACAATAGTTAAATTATGTGAATTAAATACACCACCAATAATAACTCATATGCTAATATGCAAAAATTTGATAATTAAAAATGTTTAAATGTTAAGTGTTAAATGTTTCAAATGTAATTAAAGAAAAAATGCAATATCAAAAAAAAAACGAAGTTACATTTTATTTTATATTTCAGAGTTAATGTAAAACTTCCATTCAAGAAATATTATTTCTTAAATCAAGAAATAAAATTTCTTGAAAGGAAATTTTAAATTTTTTAACAAGAAAGAATCCACCTGTAAAACAAGAATTTATTTTCTTGTTTTAAGAAATATTTTTCCTTGTTTGAAAGGTGCCTTTTTAAAAAACCATTTCTTGTTTTAAGAAGTTTAATTTCTTGAAACAAGAAAGAAACCACCTTTGAAACTAGATTCGCCTTTCTTGTTTCAAGAAATATTTTTTCTTCTTTTAATGGTGGCTTTCAAAAAAACCCTTTCTTGTTTTAAGAAATTTAATTTCTTGTTTCAAGAAATATTTTTTCTGGTTTTAAAGGTGCCTTTCAAAAAAAACATTTCCTAAAACAAAGGTGAGGTCGCCTTTGGCAAAAATTCAAGAAAGAATTTCCTTGATTTAATGGAAATTCTTCGATTTTTTTTTAAGAGTGTAATAAATTCGAAGTTATAAATATACACTTTTTTTATTTTATAAATACAAGCAATACAAGGTTTTTTCTCATTTTCAGTAAATTGTTTTTAGCGCATATTTACTATAAAGTCCATCGATTCTTAGTATTCATAATAAATGTAATCTAAATAAATACATAAACGATTCGGGTAAATTTTCAGCGCTATTATTGAAACATTACCTGTTTTTTGGTAAAAATACCCAAATTTCCAAAAAATGCGCCAAAGAAAAATAATTATTAAAAAAAAAAAATACTCTACAGAAAGTTCAAATGATTTTTTTTTTTACTTTTATTGATCAAATACAAAATACATAATTATAACATGTTAAAATTTTTTGACTATTGACTATTGGGGTCTCTCACCCCAGTGTGCGTTGGTTTAAAATCGTGCAAATTTTATATGGTGTTAAACAGCGCGATATAAGAAACATTAGTTTTACCACTTTTGGATAAACTCGCTAGTTTGGCGGGAAAACAGCTATAAATGGCTAAATTTCGTAAGCCCATTTACTTAAGCTACAGACTTGTGCTTTACCTCATGTTAAAGGTCATTTTAAGTATGATAAACGCTTTCTCAACACTATTTATGTACATGCAATACCTAAAAAGTTATGCACAAAACCATTTTTTTTAAGGTTATTTTTAGCTTGTTTTTATTTTTCTCAAAAACGGCTCTAACGATTTTCTTTAAAACTTTAAACTATATAGCCCTTGAGATTCCTTAAATTTTTGTATATAACACATTATTGTAAAAAGTTTAAAAGTTATTAAGAAACGAAAATAGCCACTTTTGCCAGCTCATAACAATTAATGCTGCCCAAGCATTACATTTTGTATGTGCATATCCAAACTGTATTTTAGGGTCATGGAATCATTTCAATTGTTTTAAGGAGTTACAAATAGGAAACTTTTGTTTTACGACTTTTGGAAAAACCCGCTGCTTTAGCGGGAAAAAAGCTAAAAATAGCTCAATTTCGTTAGATGGTAAGTTCTACACTACTAAAGCTAGAGACATGTGCTATAACTCGTTTAAAAGTTATTTTGAAATACTTGAACGCCTTTTTTAGTTAATTCGTTTAAATCCAATAGTTTAAGAATTATGGTTAAACCATTTAAATTTAAATGAAAATATTAGCTCCTGTGAGAGCAAATGTAAACAAACAAAAACTTCTGATATCAAATAAAAACACCTCTTAACGAGGTAAAAAACTAGTGACGATCGCGCCTTCAACATACAAAAATTATTACACTCGTCATCAAATACACTTTCTAAAATTTTCTCATTCGGCACGCTGCAATAGAAAATGCCTGTGAAGAGTGAAAACGAAAAAGGCGAATAGTTCGCTTGGGCGGGCCGAATGAGAAAATTTTAGAAAGTGTATTTGATGACGAGTGTAATAATTTTTCGTCACAAATGTTGATATCAGAACTTTTGTATGTTGAAGGTGCGATCGTCACTAGTTTTTTACCTCGTTAAGAGGTGTTTTTATTTGATAATAAAAATAGTTAAAAAATGAATTTAAAAAAAAAAAAACAATTTTTTTCGCGTAAAATACTATGTTGTAGGTTATCTACTATTTTATAGGTAATATATTTTTTTTTGGGGCATTTTCTATTTTTTATGTGCTGGGGCAGTTTTGACTATTAAATAGTTGATTTTACACACATCAATAAGATTTGAACCCCATACGGCGTTCTTCTCGCTTAGCTCGCGGTTGGATATTATAGCAATTTAAAACTTTCAATTAAAAATTTGCCATAACTCAAGAGTCGAATGCAATTTTATTTGCATGTATTCAGGATTATTTTAGGTATTGACCTAAGGATTAAAAAAACCAAAAGAACTTTATAGAAGAAGTGCCGGTGTCGTAAGGTACTCCTCAAAATGTCGGTAAAAATACTAGATTGTATTTATCGTATTTTATTTAGAGCTCGTAAAATACGGTCAACCGAATTTTTCTAATCGGGCTGCTCACTTGAAAGGCCCCAAAATTGAGAATGTCTAGCTTAGGGTCTGAGCAACAACCCTTTTTTCGTTTCGTTTGTGCTCTCGGTCTCGGGTTTTTGGTTGACCGGAACACTCGGATCGGTCCCCAACTGACCGCTCGAACGAACAAAATCGTTCGGCGCTCACATATTGACAGACAGTAGGTGAGCAAAACAACCTAAGAGCTCCTACAAAAGGTCTTTATTTTTGTTGCTGGGTTTGCTTGTGTTGTTGCCTCAGATATTTTGTGACAGGAAACGCATTGGTAATACTATACATTAGCGGGCTCACCCCCGAAATTCGCGAAAAAATTATCCTCGATGAACCGCGATTTCTTAAGAATTTACGTGCAAAAAGAACTTGGCGGTCGGCCATGGTTCTCTTGTAATTGAATTTAAAAGTTCCCGGGCTTGCTATAAAAAACAAGGGTGCTTTTCTCATATTTTCAATCAAAGTAATTACGTTTAAATGAGTTCCTATAAAATTAATTAATTGTTTAAATGAGTTCCTACAAAATTATTTAATTGCTTAAATGAGTTCCTATAAAAAAAAGTGTAGACTTATGTCACATTTTTTTAATTGTATTTTTTGTCTAATGAAAAAACTTATGCAAATAATCATGTTATGAGTGGAGCGTGGTCTATAAAGGACATGATTGAGATTTTAGTGACGGGCAGGAACGATCATAGCCATCCAAGGTCCCCCACCATTTTAATGCATTAAATAAAACTCAAACAACTTGTATCTTTATATTTATTTAAATAGTTTCAATGAACACTTTTCCGCACCACCATTGAGGCGCGTTTTTTTATAGTGGTGTCCCCGTTAGGCCTAGTCCACGCTTCAGATCCGAATATAACAAAGAGTCTCCTAATTAACAGCTGAGTTGTTATCGAAGGTGTCCCAAAAATATATATGCGAAATTTTATGATGTATGTTAAATTTGAAATTAAAACATCGTGTAAGTACAAATTAAAAAAAAAATGGAACGAGTCACAAGTAAAATTTGGCATGAAATTAAAAAAAAATCGCGGCGATTTTTACTCGGTCACACTCGAGTAAAGTTAGCCGTCAACAGTAGATCACCGCGCAGAGCCGCGATTAATAAATAATCATTACCAAATTAAAAACCAACGCTTCTTTATTTAATGTACACTCGGGCGGTCGGAATTCTCCCCTGAAGTACATTAAAAAAAAAGGGTAGTTTCGGTATACGCCACGGGATAACGGGAGTTACGTGGAGTACATTTTTTTTTTTCGGTCATCATGAGCGCCATGTATCAGATTGATAAACTGGACACAGGAAATTATGACACCTGGATAATCCAAATGCGCAGTGTGCTGGTCCATGCAGAGGTCTGGAAGGTCATCCAGGGACAGCGGCCAGATGGAGATGACGGAACATGGGACGGACTCGATCAAAAGGCTTTAGCAATGATTACGTTGAGCGTGAAGCATACTCAGTTGGGTTACCTTAAAAGCTGTGCAACGGCCAGCAGCGCTTGGCAAAAACTTAAAGATGTTCACCAGCCAAGCGGGCCAGTGCGTAAAGTCTCTCTATACAAAAAGTTACTTGGGATGCGTATGGCAGAAGGTGACGAAATAATAACGCACATAAATGCGTTCTGCTCGACAGTGGACAAACTTAGTGAAGTTGATATTCAGTTAGGTGACGAACTAACAGCAATAATATTATTGTCGAGTTTAAGCAAAGAGTTCGAGAATTTCGTCATAGCCATGGAAACGCGGGATACTTTGCCCTTGTTGGATGTGTTGAAGGTTAAACTTCTTGCAGAAGGAGAGAGAAGGAACAGCGAAGTCAAAGAAAGAGCAGAATATGAACAGTTAGCTTTTCATGCAAAGTCGCAGCCGGAGAACACAAGGAATAAAAGAAAAGACAAATCCAACGTGGAGTGCTATAATTGCGGACGGCGAGGTCACTATAAGAATGAGTGTAAAAAGCAAGGCAAGAACGAATTGGCAAAGGAGACACAACAGTACAAGAACATATCGTATACAGTAGTACCTGCAAGTGACGTACAAGAGTTAGAAGTTTCTAGATGGTGTCTTGATAGCGGGGCTACAGCTCATATGTGTTGCGTTCGAAGTCTTTTTATTAATTATGTGCCGCGAGTGGAGGATATTATTTTGGCCGATAACAACGTAATGAGAGCAGTTGGAAAAGGTGACGTGACAGTGAAAACAGATTATTGCCATTTGACACTACAGAATGTTTTGCACGTACCAGCAATGAAAGGAAATTTCATGTCCATCAATTGTGCAGTTTCCCGTGGTTGTACGGTTACTTTTCGCAAAGACTGTGCGATTGTACACCAAGACGGAGAAGAAGTTTTGAAAGCGCACAGGAAAAACAAATTGTTTGTTTTTGAGAGCAAAAGAAATACTTGTTTCGGCGCTATGCAGGCTAGTGCGAGTCTACGGCATAACCGATATGGACATTTAAACTACGCGAGTTTAAACGATTTGGTAAGACATTCTATGGTTCAAGGCATTAATGGTGTAAATTTTGCAGAAAGAAGCCAGTGCCTGTCATGTATGAAGAGCAAGATACACACACAGCCGTATCCAGTGTCCGAGAACAGAGCCAAACATCAGCTGGAGCTGATCCATACAGATGTGTGTGGGCCAATGGAAAAAAGGTCTATTGGAGGAGCATCATATTTCGTCACATTTATTGACGATATGACCCGCCGTGTGTTTGTTTATTTCATAAAATACAAAGACGAAGTATACGACAAATTTCTTGCGTTCAAAAACATGGCAGAGAGTCAGCTTGGACACAAGATAAAAGCAGTACGCAGTGATAATGGGCGTGAGTTTGTTAATAAACGTTTTGACAATTTGTTCCAAGAAAATGGCATTATACGGCAGTTGACTGTGCCATATAGTCCGCAGCAAAACGGCGTGGCAGAGCGAGCCAACAAAACGCTTGTGGAAATGGCCAGGAGTTTGCTTATACATTCAGGAATGCCAGAGAGTCTATGGGCAGAGGCGGTGATGACAGCTAGTTACATCAGAAATCGATCACCCACAGCAGCTCTTGTTGGAATCACTCCCTATGAGGCTTGGAGTGGCAAAAAACTCAATGTGAGCCATTTACGTATTTTTGGATCGTCAGCGGTAGGACTAAACAAATGTCACCGCGGTAAATTCAAGGCAAAAGGCAAGGAGTATCGGTTCGTCGGATATTCACTGGAGTCAAAAGGGTACAGGTTGTACGACCCTGAAGGAGAGGCAGTCAGAATTGGGCCAGGGAGGCCTAGAATTATTCGGACCGGCAAGTCAGGGCGACCAAGGAAGGAATTTAACGTGCTCAACGCAATGACCAAAGCAGAAATTCCACTTCCGCAAAGCTGTACTGAAGCGCTAAGTAGCCAGCAAGCTACTTTTTGGAAGGCAGCCATGAAGTCGGAGTATGACTCGCTCGTCGCAAATAATACATGGACCCTTAGCGAGTTGCCCAAGGAACAGAAGGCGATAGGATACCGATGGGTTTTTACCATAAAGAGAGACAGCGAAGGGGATCCCGAGCGGTACAAGTCCCGTTTGGTAGCCAAGGGTTGCTCTCAGAAATTCGGAGTTAATTATGGAGAAACTTTCTCACCAGTGTGCCGATATGGGACAATCCGCCTAGTTTTGGCGCTGTCAGTGGAGCTAAAGATGTACCTACACCAGATGGATGTGTGCACAGCATATCTCAATAGTGATTTGAGCGAATGTGTTTACATGATGCAGCCGAAGAGTTTCGAGGACGAAGCGTGCAAGGGCAAGGTGCTAAGGCTCAACAAGGCGATATATGGACTGAAACAGGCAGGCCGAGAGTGGAACACTACTTTGGATGCAGCACTTCGAGAGATCGGATTCGTCCCCTGTCAATATGAAGCGTGCTTGTATAAGCAGGACATAAACGGTAACTTGTGTCTTGTACTAATTTATGTCGATGATCTTCTTGTAGCGTGTCAAAACAAAGCCGACCTAATGCAGATCAAATCGATGATAGCTTCGAAATTTGAATGCGTGGACAAAGGCCAGCTGAATATGTTTTTGGGCATGCAGATTGAACGTGAAGGCGAGTTGAGCAGTATAACGATGAACCAGACGTTGTACATCAAGGATATGCTGCAGCGACATGGTCTGGAGCAGTGCAGGCACACGAAAACACCTTTAGACGCAGGTTTTCAAGTGGTATGCAACGAAGTTGCGTGGTGAAGTTAGCGCAACGAAAATAGGCAAAAACAACCTTTTAAAAATGGGAATAATAAATTTAAACTCTTAACTGTTTTTACAAATTTTTAATTATTTTTTTTTTGTGTAAAATTTTTATAAAAAAAAAATGTATTAATAAATAATCTGTAAAATTTGACGTTTTTATACCCGTTACTCGTAGAGTAAAACGTGAAGGCGAGTTGAGCAGTATAACGATGAACCAGACGTTGTACATCAAGGATATGCTGCAGCGACATGGTCTGGAGCAGTGCAGGCACACGAAAACACCTTTAGACGCAGGTTTTCAAGTGGTATGCAACGACGAGCATTGTGTTGTTCAGGATCCAACTGCATATCAGTCAGCGATAGGAGAATTAATGTGGCTTGCATTAATCTCAAGGCCAGATATCTACCATTCCGTGGTGAAGTTAGCGCAACGAAATAAGGACCCGCATGGCGAACATGTCCTTGCCATTAAGCATGTTATGCGGTACTTGGCAGGAACGGTCACCAACAGTAACTAAGAATTTGTCAAAACTAAAACATGAGAAATTTGTTAAGCTTATGAATATTATGTAAATATTGTACCGAGAAATGTAAACATGGTAACATTGAGGAGAGGTGGTGAAATTAGTTCCAATGTCCCCATGGATAAACATAAGCATATAACAGAATATACGAATAACATCAGAGGAGCGAACTTTAAGAGAATAAGCTGTTATGTTACACTCGGTTACACTCGAGTAAAGTTAGCCGTCAACAGTAGATCACCGCGCAGAGCCGCGATTAATAAATAATCATTACCAAATTAAAAACCAACGCTTCTTTATTTAATGTACACTCGGGCGGTCGGAATTCTCCCCTGAACAGTACTTACACGATGTTTTAATTTCAAATTAAAACATTAAATCACGGCGATTTTTTAATTTCATGCCAAATTTTACTTGTGACTCGTTCCATTTTTTTTTTAATTTGTACTTACACGATGTTTTAATTTCAAATTTAACATACATCACATGACTTGCTCTTCGGGTTGTACATATCCGCCATGGCTGCAAAAAAGAAATGAAGCTGAACGGTGTGCGGTTTGTGCTTCTTTAAAAAAGCGAAGCGCGCCAAATATCCTTCATAATTTTCCTTTTTCCGGCCATAGTGCGGAATGGTCTCTTTAAGGTCCCGCCACAGACGCTCAATTCTTTGGGTGTTGGCCTTCGTGACTGGGTCAACAAAATTGACGGAGTGGTTGACCTTCAGATGCTGATAACCTTCGTCATCCAAGCAATCATACGCTCTCCAGCAATCGGAGACGATGGTGGTCCCGGCAGCGATCTTCTCTTGGATCAGTGGAAGCAGAGTGTCCTTTGACCGGTCCTCTACCGGAACAATGAAAAAGTCGCCCGTCTCGCGATCTATGCCACCGAAGACCCACTGACCCTCGATTATTCGGCCGTAGTTATGTGTCCTGCGACCAATCTTCGTCTCGTCGATTTCCACAGTCGCACCATCGCCTCCAATTACGGTTTTGACCATTTTCTCCGACTAATCTACATATATTTCCCTAAGGAAGTTCGTCCAGTCGCCCACGGTTTTGGGCGCCCATCCCAATTCATTCTCCAAAAATGAATATGTGGAGCCCTTCATGTTCCACGCAATGAACTTGCATGCCTCACTGAAGGACACATGAGCCTTTTCAAATAATGTGTTTTTGAAGGCACTTTCCTAAGAAATTAAATTTTTAGTGTATATAATATAATTTTTGAATATATAAAAATGAAAAGCTTGCCTTAAATGGACACTGCCTCTTTGTTTTCTTCTTTTTGTTGAAACTTTCAACTGCGAACCTTCGCCGGCATACAAACATTTTTGTTCTTTTTGCACGTAAATTCTTAAGAAATCGCGGTCCATCGAGGATAATTTTTTCGCGAATTTCGGGGGTGAGCCCGCTAATGTATAGTATTACCAAAACTTTATATTCAAATATTTTAAAATGTAGATACATTTTTATATAATGAAATAACCCAATTATTATAATTATTTATTCATGTTTATATTTTTAAAATTACAAATTAAGCATTGAAATGGTTAAAGATTTTATGTCTTTTGTTGAGGATGAAATTAAGCGTTGAATATTACCTCTCCACTGATATTTGTTTTGCAAGTTAGACTAGCACCACTTTCGCAACTTCCTTCAAATAAGGTTACTTAAATTTAAGCCAGAAAAATTAATTTTGTTAGTCATTAATAACACTGTGCAGCATTTTTAGTGCTTTTAAAATTTACCTCGATGGATGCTATATTTTTGGATTCGTTACGAATTCCCAAGTTAAACTGCGTTTTTCAAAAAGTTCCCCGACGCAAGGATTCTTAGCAAAAGGACCTCAAAGTTCGAAAAATGCTGAAATTGGCCAACTTTCCAGAGATCTCAGAGGCAAACAGATGCATGGTTTGATTCGATGTTAAAGTTTTTTAAAAGATACACTCTTTATCTTTCAAACCCCATACTTAGAATAATTTTAGGATTTTTTTTAAGGCAGAAACAAATTCTAGAAAACATAGTCAAAAAACATAAAAGTACACAGCTGCGGTCAAAATAGTAGTAGTGTTGCCGCCCTGTGTATTTAAAAGTTTGTTGTTGTAATTGATCTTTTCCTGGTAATATTGTATTGATTATAATTTTACTATTAGACTAATTGGATAAAAAAAGTTACAACTTTTAAAAAACTTTAACATCGAATCAAACCATGCATCCGTTTGCCTCTGAGATCTCTGGAAAGTTGGCCAATTTCAGCAGTTTTCGAACTTTGAGGTCCTTTTGCTAAGAATCCTTGCGTCGGGGAACTTTTTGGAAAACGCAGTTTATCTTGGGAATTCGTAACGAATCCAAAAATATAGCATCCAGCGAGGTAAATTTTTGATGCTGCATAGTGTAATAGGCGACCATGAAACAACGTGTATAGGTTTGACCATCCAGAATGGTGAAAGAATAGAGATGACAGCTGAGAATAATTAAGGCAGCTACACGAGAGCAACAAAGCAAGCTGTGTACAAATTTTTACCGAGCTATACGAGAAGCACACATAAATGCTTTTTGCGTCTACAATTTTATCACACTATGTGGGGTAACCTATCGAGACAGCCAATAACCCGATCACTCCAAAAAAGTGTTTCCACTGGGCTAACTCCAAATATTGGGTTATGACAGTTAGTGTTTGTTGTTTTATTTGTTTATTTTACTAGGGATGGACCTTCAACGATAGAAAAATAATAAAAAATCTAGTTGCCTATACAAAACCTATGTAAAATAAACAGGGTTATGTCAATAACCCCATAAGTCCACAACTCCACCCTAGTGTAAACAGGCTATTATATTCACTGTTTTAACCAAATTTAATATCTTGTTGTACCTTTCAATGTCCTTACCTAAAATAATGCTGAGGACGCGTACCTAAAACTTGAATCGGCTTAAGATATATTGCATTTATAAATCAATTTTTGCACCAAATCTTTTTTTTTTTTTATATGTGCTTTATTTATTGAATTTTCTCTGTATGAGACTAACAATAAGTATATCAAATCTTAAGAGTAGTATTTATTGCAGGGCTGGCAGATCGTTTCGATGCAGACGAGTTCTGTTCGAAACTCGTGTTAGGCTCCTTGCAAGATTATTTCGGTGCTGTATAAGCTTATTGTGGTAGGCCGCTTTCTGCTTAGATATTTCATCTTTGACCGGTGGTATGCCCAGATCCATGTGGATGTTTTCGTTCCGAACATACCATGGTGAACCAGTGATTGTTCGAAGGATTTTTGATTGTGAGCGCTGTATGATGTCAACATTGCTGTTGCTCGCGTTTCCCCAGAGCTGGGAGCCGTAAGTCCAAATGGGCTTAAGGGTGGAGTTGTAGAGAAGAACTTTAAAGTCCAGACACAGAGGTGATCGAGAATTTATAATCCAGTGTAGGCTGCTAGCTTTAAGTCTGAGATTTACTTTCTTGGATTCAATGTGCACTTTTACACTTTTGTTCATTAATTTTGATTCGCCAGTCTGATAGCCACTTCTCAACTACCACCAAATGATCAGCTAGTTGAGCTGTTGCTCTAGTTGGGCATCTCGAGCGGCTCAGGATTGCGGTGTCGTCAGCAAATGTGGACGTAGTCAGCCTCTCGTTCGTAGGGATGTCTGCTGTGTATAGGACGAACAGGGTAGGGCCCAGTGCGCTACCTTGTAGGACTCCGGCTTCAATGTTATACTCGTTGGATGTCGTTGTATTGCATCTCACCTCGAAAACTCGGTGGTAGAGGTACGACTTAAGTAACTTCTGAGTGTTTTCTGGCATTAATGTTATGATTTTATGCATAAGGCCTTCAAGCCACACTCGGTCGAATGCCTGAGAGACTTCGAGGAATATCGCACTACAATATTCCTAATGTTCGAAGGCTGTACGAATTTCTGAAGTTATCCGGTTGACTTGCTCGATGGTTCCGTGGCTTTCACGAAACCCGAACTGATGTGCCGGTATTAAGTTTTGCCCTCTTAAATATGGTGTTATGCGCGTGAGCAGGCATTTTTCTAGTAATTTGGACAGGCACGATAGTAAGCTTATTGGCCTATAGGATGGGGGAATTGTGTGGTCTTCCCCAGGCTTCGGTATCATTATAACCACAGACTTTTTCTATTTTTTGGGGTAGTAGCCAAGTCTTGTGATCCCGTTAAATAGCTTGCATATAGCATCCACTGCGCAGTTTGGAAGTTCAATTATCATTTTTGGGGTTATTAGGTCGCCCCCTGGAGCCTTTTTCGGTTTTAGTTGCTTCCTAATGACATTAGAAATTTCAGGCACTTGAAACAAAATCGGGTTAATTGCAATTTCAGAGCGTTTGGCTGAAATCCATTTCGTAGGTGTAGAGCAAATGTTTCGGCTCTGTCTTCGTCACTGCGGGCCCAAAGTATGCTTTTTTTAATGGTCAGCGACAGTTTCTCGATGTACCGGCGCTGCGCAAGCTCTTCTTCTTGCTCGAGGGTTTTAATGAGTCTGCGTGTGGCTTCATTAAAGAGTAGCTTCGAATGGTGCGATCTGCAGGATTGCCAAGCGCGTCGTAGGCGTACGAAGAACACCGTTTGTGGTTTAACTCGTATTGATGAGTACTTTCAGGTTTTGAAAACAAAACTAAGGTAACATTTCCGTGTTGCACTGTGTTATACTCAGAACATAGTCCTCCGGCTATCAATTTCACCTCCAATAAGGGTATATATAAAGTCAGTTCCAAGCATCGTTCTACGTTTGGTTAGGGAGGGTAAGTTTATTAGGATTAATCCACTAGAATTAGAAGGTAAAATGCTGATTGCATCCCAGTTTAGGCTCCCTAAGGCAGAAAGTGTAAAGTTCTTTTGTAGGGATTCGATACGGTCAATTTGAATTCCGTATTGGGGACACCAGACGGATGATCCGTACTCAAGTATCGGCCGGACGAGCGAGATGAAGAAAGTCCTAGTAATATAAGAATCATCAAATTCCTTAGTCCATCTCTTAATATATAATAATATAAGGATCATCAAATTCCTTAGACCACCTTTTAATAAAGCCAAGCGCACCCCTAGGTTTATTAACCATGGATGAAATGTGATCAGTAAACTTTAGTCTTGGGCAGGTAATAAAACCAGAACCGGAACCGAAATAATTAATTTCGAACCGATTACTGTATTGCTGGTACCGGTACGTTTTGATACTCATTTACTAAATTATGGAAGAAAATGTCGCTGTAGCAGAAACACTCTTTGTCTAAACAAGTTGTAAGTCTGGAATTTTGTGTGCCTTTCTAACTGGTTTATTTTTGAAGAAGCTAATAACCCAATTTACTCTTAGAATTAAAAAAGTGAAAAATGGAATTAAAATCTTAAGTTTCATATTTGCTATCAAAAAGTCGAATTCATTTTAATAATCTTACATTCGAGTTTTTATCCAAATAAAACTGAAATAATTCATTTAAACGTATTAATGGAAATTTGTTTAACTGTTTCGGTACGTACCGGTACCAGAACCGGAACCAAAACATCAACACCAAAATACAACCGTTTACCAAATACGCAGATTCGATATGGGACCAGTACCAAAACCGGAACCGAAATAAGATTCGGTTTGATTCCCTGGTCTTGGGTCCAACAGAACACCAAATAATGTTCTGGGTTCTGGGCCGCATTAGCATATTAATGGCCCCAGCCGCCTCATTAGTGTATGCGGGATATGGGGCAATTAGCATAATCCATAAATTAAGTGATTTTAATGGGTTTAGATGTCATAAAAATGTCACGATCACGTCCTGACAATACTGATCACGTGTCCTTTTTCCTGATTATGATCAATTAATAGTCAACAGGTGATTGCATACGTGGGAAAAGGTCGCTCCCCTTCCGCCAATCCCCCCACATCCCCATGTATTTATACTGATCACGTGACCTTTTCCTCATTATGAGTAATTAATATTCAACTGAACTTTCTATGTACGTGAGAGCACCCACACCCACGTGAGAAAATCTCGCTCACCTTCCGTCCATCCCCCATGTAACAATACTGATCACGAGACTTTTTCCTCATTATGAGCAATTAATATTAAACTGGGATTCCTATTCACGTGAGAAAGGTAATACACCCAAAGTATCAAAAGATTGTTAATAAAAATTTGTTATCTAAGACAAACATGTCCGATCATTTTGGGGAAAGATGTATCATATCATTTTTCGTTTCATTTTTGTTGTAGTATTTTTTATATTAATTTTTTTTCTTCTTAATTTTAATAAATTCATTAATATTTAAATATTTATTAATTTCAATTATTTTACTTATTTATTTATTTATTTATTGAAGTTAATCATCTTTTTCTATTTTGGGGATTTTAAAAGAGGTAGACACATATTTCCTGTATTGTATTGATTATAGTATGAAAAGTCGTCATAATAAATCCTAGTTTGCGATCATCTCCATCTAATTCATTATAAGAGTTTTTATACTTAGGTGATGTTGAAAATATTGACCAAATATCTTCCTTTTATATTTAACATCACAACAGATAAAACAGATAGTAACAACATAGTAACAACTAATAACAACGAATAACAGATAATAAACAGCTGGTAAACAACTAGAAACCAGTTAAGAAAAAGCTGGTAAAAAACTAGAAACCAGCTAATAACAGCAAGTAACAGTGAACAACGTCGCGGACGATAAGCCAAAGGGTGAAGCTAGGGCGGAACGTTCGTTTACACTAGGCGTAGAAGCGAAGTGAAGCGCTCGGCAGCATCCCCGCGTAACTTGGACTGCCAGCGCGATGTGAGTGGATCACTAGTGGGACCATCCGGGACAGAGCAAGGGACAGGCTGTGGTGTATCGAAAGGTGAGGCGCTACAAGTAGTCGTCGATTCTACGCGTCAGAGACGAGCAGCGCCCAGCTTCTTCAGGGAGCTTCAAACGTCTTCAGTTAACAAGGGGAGCACCGAGTCATCAAGGCGGCCAGGAGTCGTCGAAGGCCACGAGTGGCGATTCAAGACCAGCCGCGCCGGCCAGGTCACTGTACTATTACACCCGCAATAAAACCCTCTACGAACCCGCACATTCTGTGCTTTCTCACTGATCTTCTGGGCGGTCACGTTTATATAAATTTGGTGGCACGAATTCTCGTAGCGAGCAGACCTTAAAAATCAGTTCGTTACATCTGGAGCCCAAAACGTGATTGTCCCAGCAGTGAAAGCAACAAAAAAAACAGAATGGGGAAGAGTTGGATTTACCGTCTGAAGAAAGAGGACTTTGCCCATGTCTCACAGAGGTTAAACATTGCTCTGGAAGGCAGATCGGAAGACATCAGAAAGGCTATGTCCGAGTATTATTCACAGACTGAGAATGACCCCAAACTCGTCGATATCCGAGGGGGAAGACCTATTGGCAAGTTTGAGCATCGACAACATGCAGAAGGAGGCACAAAAGAGAGATCCAAGCCAGGAAAGGCAAAAGGAGGCACAAAGGCAAAAGACAGAACCGATACCGACCTCTACCCCCAGCAAACCAGACTATGCCAAGGTCGCCAAGCAAGTCCGAGAGTGGTCACTCAGGTTCGACGGCGTAAGAAACCATTCGAGTTTTTGAAGCAAGTGGAGTGGTCCGCCAACACATACGGCCTGGACCTAGACATGATTCCCGAGCGATGCCGAAATTACTCACCGGAAAAGCGTTAAAATGGTTCATTTCGAACAACAAACAGTGGAGAACCTAGCCGGAATTTATAGAAAGTTTCCACACCTATGTTCTGCCAAGTGACTTTTTCACGAAGCTGTCGGATCAAGTCAAGCTGCGGTACCAAGGGTACAGCGAGGCTTTCAAGGACTACATGATTGACATGCAGACGATGATGAGGCCACTCATTTATTCCCCGAGGGAGACGCTTAACATCATCAAGGAAAACTGCACGCCGAACCTTAGAATCTCCCTAAGAGCCTACATAGGATCGGACTTGGACACGCTGATGATCCTAGCTGATAAATACGAGGAACTGGAAAGGGAGCGAGAAACATTCGCTCAAGAGAACAAATTCTCAAGGGCAAAACCAGCAGCCCCTGCGCAAGCTATGTGCAGAAGGTGCGAGAACATCGGCGACCAGGAACCTCGAGGAAACCATCAGCGGACACCAACATAACAGATCCATCAGCTGCAGCCAACCAACGCTCCGAATAACGTCCAATGGAGACCACCACAGCAAGGCCAACGGCAGCAGGCAACCGGCACACCCTATGAACGCCAGTGGACACCACACCAGGACCAACAGAGGCCACCAAATACCATACAGAGGCCACGAGACAAAACGCACATCGCAGACCCTCAGGAGGCCTGTCGGAAATTTGGCAGGTCCGGACACTGGAAACGCGGCTGTCGAATCCAGCGCTTGTTGTTCTGCTGGATGTGCGGTAAAGTAGGAGTCAGAAGCGTCGAGTGCTGCCAACGAGCGGGAAATGGCCAGCGATCTCAGCCGCAGAGAGGCAAAAGGGGACCGCAAAATGCTACCTCCCCAAACTAACTGGCATGCTAATCGAAGAGGAGCAGCAGTTTTCCGCAGCGGTGACGATTGGTCGAGGCACGTACAAAGCCACAATCGACACCGGGGCAACAGCAAGCTTCATAATCGAAGAATTGGCGAGTAACCTTGCTGCCCTCGGAAAGATTACAAGGACAAGACGGCAAGTTAGGTTGGCAGACGGAAGATGCGGCGGAATCAACGCACAGCTCGATGTGGAAGTCGGGAACAAGCTACTGACCATGAGCCTGCTGATACTACCAGGGGTAGTGGATTCGTTGGTGTTGGGACGGAACTTTCTAACACGAGTCGGAACCGAGATAAAGTGTGCTGGACACGAGATTACAATATCGGCCAGGAAACGACACAATGGGTGGCTCGAAGAAAAGCTATCGGTGGCAGTCGTTCAACATACAAGCGAGGATAACGACACAACGAAATTCCTGGAGGCACAGCTAGTCGACTTCAACACCATGACGGGAACGTCGAACATGGCCGAGGATCTGATCACGATGAAAGACGACAAGCCAATCAAGCAGCGATACTACCCCAAGAATCAAAAAGTTCAAGAGAAATCAATGCGAAGGTGAATGAGCTTCCCCCATCGTGATGGTGAAGAAGAAGACGGGCAAATGGAACAATGGAAAGGATGCCTACCCAATGCCGCGCATAAATTATATCCTCGAGCAACTGCGAGAAGCGAGGTACATCAGCAGTTTGGACCTGAAGGATGGGTCCTGGCAAATCCCACTGAAGGAAAGCAGCAGGCAATACACGGCTTTCACGGTTCCGTGAAAATGTTTATTCCAGTGGAGGGTCATGCCTTTTGGCCTCCATTCAGTTTCAACGAGTCTTGGACCAAGTAATTGGTCCTGAAATGTCACCCCACGCTTTCGCCTACCAGGACGACATAATAGTGATCGGGTGCTCGCTAGAAGAACACAAAGCGAACCTGAGAGAAGTGTTCCGGAAAATCTGAGGCTTAACCCGGAAAAACGCCAATTCTACAAGAAGGAACTATTGTATCTAGGTCATCGAGTGACTAGCGAATGAATAGGCACGGATCCGGAAAAGGTAGCAGCCATCGCTGAACTTGAACCACCATCCCTGATTTCGCGAAAATAGTCAAACCACTCAACGATTTGCTACGCAAGGGCAACAAGTGGGTGTGGACACCGGAACATAAGAGTGCATTCGAAGAGGTTAAGGGAGACTCGTTGCAGACCCAGTATTGGCGTGCCCGGACTTCGACAAACCGTTCACCCTGCAAACGGACGCGAGCGACTACGGCAACGGTGCAATACTGACCCAAGAAACGATCCGAAAGCTAAAGCCATATTTGGAAGGTTACCACTTTAAAGTAGTAACCGACGATATGGCCCTGAAGTGGCTAAACAGCATTGAGAGCCCTTCAGGAAAGATCGCCAGATGGGCCCTGGAGTTACAGCAGTACGACTTCAAGATAGCGTACCGGAAAGGACAGCTCAACGTGGTGTCAAGACAGCCACTACCAGAGACGCTTCGAGGCATCAAGGAGACATCGGCGGCGGAAGCATCTGCAGCATGCGGCTGGACTCAAGAAATGCGCGAGAAGATAAGGACCCAACCGCAAAAGTACCCGGACTACGTGATGGAAGGTGGCACTTTATACCGAAATATACCCCATAGAGCAGGCAGCGAAGATGTCGCAACGTGGAAGATGTGCGTCCCAAAATCCCTACGAGAAACGGTGCTGAAGGAAAACCACGACTCACCTTTATCGGGCTACGTAGGAAGCCGAAGGACGATTGCACGTCTGGCAGCCCGCTATTACCGAAATATGCATTAGATTCAAGCCGAATCAAATGCAGGCGGCTGGCAAAATGCTAACGCAGGTGCCAGAGGAACCATGGGCAACGGTATGTGCAGACTTCGTCGGACCCCTGCCGCGTTCGAGGCACGGCAACCAAATGCTGCTGTACTAATAGACCGGTTTTCTGAATGAACTGAGTTAGTACCACTGCGCAGCCCGACGGCCAAATCACTGAAGAAAGCATTCAGAGAACGCATAATCGCAAGGTATGGGCTTCCAAAGGTAGTTATAACGGACAACGGAGTACAGTTTACCAGCCGATTTTTCAAAGGTTTCCTAGCTGACATGGGGATCAAGCAACAGTTCACAGCCCCATACACCCTGCAAGAAAACCCGACTCAGCGAGCGAACAGGACTGTGAATACAATGATCGCACAGTTCGCGGGGAAGGACCAGAGAAACTGGGACGAGAAATGGCCGGAAATCATGCTGGCCGTAAACACCAGCGTGTCGGAATCCACGGGCTACTCCCCGGCGTTTCTTACCCAAGGCAGAGAGCCCAGACTACCGAGCGCCCTATACGATCGAGAAACCCTGGGGACCGGACGGAATACCGAAACCCCGGACGAAAACGCTAGCAAACTCAGAGAGATCTTCGAGATCGTAAGGCAAAAGCCAGGCACTACAATCTAAGGAGAAGTCAATGAACACAAGCGGTGGGTGAAGTCGTGTGGGTTAAAGAGCACCATTTGTTGGCCATACCAGGTCGTAGATTTTGTCTCGCCGGTAATATGCAAGATTCGCCATATAAACACAAAGAAAGAGCGGACCATACATGTAAGCAAGCTTAAACAACAAGAAACACAAGAAACAAGCGAGCGACCGCAACAGGCAGAAACAACAAACGAACAGAATTGAAACTTCTCCAAGGACTATCCAAGGATACTACAGGGATCTCCAAGGACTCTCCAAGGATACTACAAGAGAATTTCAAGGACTATCCAATGATACTACAAGAAAACTCCAAGGACTATCCAAGGATATTACAAGATAACTCCAAGGACTATCCAAGGATACTACAGGGAACTCCAAGGACTATCCAAGGATACTACAGGGAACTCCAAGAACACTCCAAGAATACTACAAGACAACTCCAAGGACTATCCAAGGATACTGAAATATGATTATTTTGTCGTCCAAATGAAATATAATTATTTTGTAGTTTAAATCAGTTTTATTTTGTATTAGTCGGAGCAGCAATGGTGCCGCTCCAACGATCGAAGTATCGCTTTCTTTTTACAATATTCTTTAAGTTTGATTAAGGCTAAGTCTCGTAGCTGCGCTGCTCGCAGGCGGCGGCAGAGAGACGGCTATGTACCTATAAACTTATGTATAAAGGAATTTACTTATATACGTTGCCATGCGCTCTCAAGTGGAGGCGCGAGGGGTATGCATATGCTGTCCGTTTGTTGCAATTATGCCGACGTTAGCACTTTCTGTGTGCGGGCTAAACACTGCAACAAAGTGTTACAGTGCGTACCCTTTAAGTACTTTCGGTACAGTGGGTATTCAATATAGGTGCATACTACATCTCCCTCCTTTTGAAAAATAACGTAATATAATGAAGTTATTTTTATAATAAAATGTTCAATTATTACTTCCTTTTTATACCCGTTACTCGTAGAGTAAAAGGGTATATTGTATTCGTGCAAAAGTATGTAACAGGGAGAAGGAAGCTTTTCCGACCCTATAAAGTATATATATTCTTGATCAGGATCACTAGCCGAGTCGAACTAGCCATGTCCGTCTGTCCGTCTGTCCGTCCGTATGAACGCTGAGATCTCGGAAACTATAAAAGCTAGAGGATTGGCATTTTGCATGCATATTCTTGGAGTTCCTACGCAGCGCAAGTTTATTTCAAAATGGTGCCACGCCCCCTCTAACGCCCTCAATCGCCCTACACCATTTTTTGAAAGGTGTCTGGCGCCCACACCATTAAAGATTTTGGAAAACTAAAAATGCAGTTTTATTGTGACTATCAATACCTATCGAAATGTAGAAGAAATTTTTCAAATCGGACCATTCGTTAAAAAGTTATGCCTGATCAAAGATTTTATATATCTATCTCCCTCGCACTCCCTTAGCTGCGTAACGGGTATCTGATAGTCGGGGCACCCGACTATAGCGTTCTCTCTTGTTTGTTTTGTATTGTTTTTTTTTTTTTTTTGTATTATGTTATTAGAATCAAAGAAAATGAAATTATTAAAAGAATTTGTGTATTTATTTATCTATGTATGTGTGTCTTTGTATGGCCATACTAAGGGCATTTTATGAAATAAAAATTTGTAATCTATCCTTATGAACTGTTTGTTTCTTATGTTTGTTATTACTATGTAATCTCTATCTTCTATTTCCGTTACTATATACGGACCTGTATATTTAGGATCTAACTTATGACCTGTCTCGTTTTTTAATAAAACTTGGTCTCCCACTGATATATCTATATCCCTTACTTTATGATCGTATAGTAGTTTATTTCTATTCTTATTTGCTTCTAACATAACTCTAGCTCTTTTATAGGCTACTTCTAATCTATACTTGCTCTCCTTAGCATAGTCATCTATATTATATAATGCTTCTACACTATCTATGCTATTAAAATGTTTCGGTAAATTACTTGTTTTACCAAATACTAGCTCATATGGACAATAAGTATGTGCCATAGAGGGGGTCGTGTTGAAACAAAAGACAAAATATTGAAGCCATACGTCCCAATCAGTTTTATCAGCCGATATGTAAGATCGTATGTACTCATTGAAAGTTCTATGACTTCTTTCTATTGTTCCAACTGTCTGGTGGTGGTGTGCTGTGGATGTAATGTTTTTAATATTTAAATATTTGCAAAAATCGTCTATAATTGAATTCTTATATTCTGTTTCCATGTCCGTAATGAACGTCTTCATTGGACCGTACTTCAGGATAAAAGATTCAAATATTGCTTTAGCGACAGTATTAGCATTTTTATTCGGAACAGGTATGGCAACTAAATACTTAGTTAAATCACATATTAAAGTGACTGCATACTCATTGCCATTTTCTGATTTTGGTAATGGACCAATAGTGTCCACTATCACTCTGTCGAAAGCATTTATTGGTGTGTCTGTAATTGTTAAAGGGGTCTTTGTGTTTTTAGTTATTTTAGTTTTCTGACATTTTCTTACGTACTCAGTTATATCTTTAGACATACTTTTCCAGTAATAGTGTCTTTTTACTGTGGCCAAAGTTTTTGATATGCCAGTATGACCTCCTTGAATTGGATCATCATGAAATGTAGACAAAATTGCTTCTTTTTCTTTTAAATTTGTAATTTGGGTCACCGGGTTGAGTAGCGCTACTCTTAATGTTTTCAAGATTTTATTGCCCATTAATTTGAAGTTATCTATTGAAGTATGTTCAAAGATATTTTCCCACGGTGCCACTTTGAGTTGGCTGATTTTATGTATACCGGCTTGCATTTCAAGCCTTTGGAAAAATTGATCTAAGTCAATAACTCCATTAGTATATAAATCGCTAACATCATATCTTGCAGTAATTTTTCTGCCTTGTTTAAATAAACATAACGTATTTTTTATCTGCAAGGTCACTACTTTACGTACTTCATCATTGTTTATGACGTCGTAAACGTTGGGCTTAGAAGCTTTATTTAAAGATTGCATAGGCAATTCTTGTTCTTGATTTTCCGCGCGGAATTTTTGTCTACTTTGATATCTAGTAGTGACTTTCATTATATTTCCAGTTATATTTTGTAGATCTTTGATGGTTATCCTTGATAACGCATCAGCTACATAATTATCTTTTCCCTTTAAATATTCGACTGTAAAGTCGTATTCTTCTAGTTCGAGCCTCATACGTGTCAGTTTAGAACTGGGATTGATCATAGAGAAAAGGTATGTTAAAGGTCTATGGTCTGTTTTTATTAAGAAATGTTTTCCATATATATATATGGTCTGAAATGTAATATCGTCCAATGAATTGCAGCTAATTCCTGCTCAGTAGTACATTTGTTACTTTCACCTTTTGTAAATGCTCTAGATGCGTATGCAATGGGAAGTTGGAGACCATTATGGTTTTGAGTTAAAACCGCTCCACATGCTTGCTTACTTGCATCTGTTATTATACAGAATTCTTTAGTGAAATCTGGGTATTGTAGCAAGGTAGATTCCATAAGTTATGTTTTTAAGTATTGAAATGCATTTTCACACTCATCCGTCCATTTAAAAGGAACATTCTTTTTACATAATCTCGTTATGTGCCGTGAATATTCGGCGAAATTTTGTATAAAACGTCTATAATAGTTACAGAATGCTACGAAACGTCTAGCACTGTCCGCGTCGTGCGGAACTGGGTAGTTCATAATGACATCGTATTTCTTGTCATCTGGAAGTATTCGTTTATCAGTGCATTTATGACCTAGAAAAGTCACTTCATGCATAAAAAATGAACATTTTTCTGGATGTAACTTTAGGTTGTATTTCCTACATTTCTCAAAAACATCTGTTAAGTTCTTAAGCATATGTTTCTCGGAACAACCAATTACTATTAAGTCATCCATATAAAGGAATGCTTGAGAAGGTTCTAGACCAGAGAACGCAATAGTCATCATTCTCTGAAACGAATTAGGAGCTATTTTTAATCCGAATGGTAATCGCGTGAAGCGATATGAGCCGTTGCTCGTTGAAAAAGACGTTATATCTCTTGAACCTTTTTCTAGTTCAATTTGATGGAATCCTGACATTAAGTCAAGACATGAAAAGTATTTTGCTCGACCTAGTTGATCTAAAATATCATCAATTCTAGGTAATGGAAATTTATCCGATAGTAATTTTTTATTAATCTGACGGTAGTCAATTACTAATCTCCATTTCTTTACATTTGACCCTGGGGATGATTTCTTAGGAACAAGTAACAATGGGCTATTATATTCGGATACTGACGGTTCGACAATCCCGTCAGAGATTAATTTTCCTACTTGCTTTTGTATTTCGTTCACCTGACTATGTGGGCTTCGATAGTTCTTTATATAGACTGGTTCATCATCTTTTAATCTCAGTTTCTGTTTATAAAAATTATGTGTGGTTATTGATTCGGTTTCCAATCCGAATATATCGCTATACTGGGTGCATAAGCTAGAAAGCTGTGACTTGAACTGTGGAGGGAAGTTTTTTGAAAGTTGTGATAGTACAGATTTTTTTCTATTGTCTGGATTTGTGTTTACTACATCGTAGTTCAAAAGTGATTCATATGTTAGGTTATCTGCACTGACTACTTGGTCGGTATTTGTTGTATTTATTAGTCTTATGAAGGCATTATTGGATCTTGCTATGGTATTTGCAACGTAAATACCATGCTGAATTTCCTGATTTGGAATTAACACACTGTCTTCTTTTGAATTAAGTTCAATTTTCCGAATAACTTGGGATCTTGCTGGCAGAAGTATTGAATTATTGCCAGAACTATGAGCTATTGGTACATTAATTGGAAACTTTAAATTATTGGGTCTAATTATAAGCCAATCTTCAGATGGCTTGAAGTCTAGTTGACAGTTGTATTTTTTAATAAAGTCGATGCCTAATATTCCATCGCATGGAATAGGGAAATGTGAATTTACGATATGAAAATCGTGTGGAATTATGTATTTAGTTGTCTGTATCTCCATAGAAACTAAACCTTGAGATTTGGTTATTTCTTGACTTATGCCTTTTATGTCTATGATGTAATCATCTTGGATGTTTTGGAAGTTATCCGAATTTTCTTTTAAAATGGAAATGTCTGCACCTGTGTCTATTAAAAAGATAAGTTCTTTTCCAGTAGCTACATTGAAAAATGAAACGAATATATTTTGGCTGAGATTAATGGTGTGAACTCTGACTTCTTTTATTGTTGAGTATTTAAAGGGCTTTGGGAGTTTTCCGATGTGTTTTGGTTAGTATTTTGGGTAATTCTGACGTTGCTTTGGTTATTGCCATTGTGGCCTCGGTTCGAGTTACCACCGCCTCTATAGTTTCCTCTATATTGGCCTCGTCCACCATTGTTATTTTGGTAATTGTTGTTATAGTTATTATTGTTATAGTTATTGTTGTTGTAATTATTGTGATTACCACGAGAATTACCTCTATAATTTCCACGTCCGCGATTTGAGCCGCGCTGTGGATAGTTCTTGAAATATAGGACGGTGTTTGATTGTCCAGTTGCTTCAGTGCAACTATTGACAAATTTGAAAACAGCATCGTTCATGGTACTAAAGGTGCCAGCTTGCATGATAAGTTTTACCTTATCGATTGTGCAATTTTTAGCCATTGCCTTGACTGCATGCTGCGTGGAATAACTTCTGGCTAGCTCTAAAGGTAAACCATCTGTTATATATGCACCTTCTAAGGCTTTCGTCATCTGCTCAATTTCTTGTGTATATTGGTTAGCAGTTTTATTGCGCTGCTGTAGGTTCATCAGCTTCGCTGATAAAACTTCTACAGTTTCGCCTTTGACATTGCCTCTTAGTCTGGAAATCACTTCAGTAATTGTTGTTTCATTACCGATTAGATTCCTGGCGACACCTTTTAGCTTTGTTTTAATTATGGAAACAGCTAATTCTTCGTGCTCGCCTTTTATTGATTCTATTATTTGCAAAGCATCAATGAAACTTGTTAAATTTTCAGCCTTACCATCAAAAACTGGTATAAGCTTGGATGCTGTATTAATAAAATCAATATTTGTTTGTGCCATTGTGATAGAGTTTCTTATTTTGTTTTCTATTACAGTCGAAGTATCTGAATCTGTTGAATTGTCAAGCTCAGTGTATACCGCCGGAATAGTAAGATTATTTATATCTTCATCTTCTATTTTGAGGTTTACTTCGGGAAGCTCTTCTGACTCTGATTCGTTTGTTTCTGTTGATTCCGGGGCAGGTGCAGTGTCAACTGCTATTGGAGTGTTTAGAACGGTTGGTACCGATATTTCTAAACTGAACTTTTGTTTAACAGATATTAAATTAGATCGTAGTCGTATCAAAAGTTTCGATACCTGTGACCAATGATCTTGATTTAATCTTTCCCTGTGATTATGTATTAGCATTCGCGCTTCATTAAAGCACTCTACTAATATTTCAACATGCTTCCTAACTGTGTTCTTTTGGATAGGTCTATTCTGGGTTAGTGACTTGTATGATCTGTCAAAATTAGTTTTAATGTTTGATAATTCCCCGTACAATTTGTTCCATTCCATGCCTTTAGTTTAGCCATACTTTGTAAAAGGAATATATTGAAATATTTGTATATTTATTATTTTTTTTTTGTTATTTCATTTTCTTAGATTTTAGGTGTTAACATTTTTGTGTAATCACTGTTGTTTGTGCTGTTTTTTTTTTCATTCTTATTTCCTTTTTTTTTGCTTTTTATATTTTATCCAGGTCATTTCCCCGGCTCATATACTTCTTTTTCAGACAATTACTATGAAGCTTGTAAATTTTGGAAAATAAATTGGCGCACATGATAACAACAATGATTATCAGAAGTATATGTACCCAATATAGATTGATGTTGCTAGATTCTACCTTGTTGATGACATTGGCAGTGGAATCCACTGTTTTTATGTCCAAAGTCATTTTGGTGGGTTTTTCATATACTTTTATCTTATGTGTAAAAAGTGTTCTATTAAAATTGTTATGATCTTCTCTTGAAAATTTACTTATCGCATTACTGCGCATTTAAATTAACAAACTTCCTACCTAGTTTTTTGCATAGCTTTACGGGCTACACGTCTAATCGGGCAGAAAAAGTTCCGCTCAATTTTACAAAATATTATATTATATAAAAAAAAATATGCATCGTAGTGCAATCAAAAAAATTATGCAACGCAGTGCATGGGTAAAAAAAAAATATTGTTTCAATCTTGGTTGGTTTCTCTTTCTTCTTCTACGTCAGCTGGTCGTCGCCGGGATGGCTATGCTGACGCTCCATCGAAGGCGTAGGTGGCGGTCGTGCCTCCCACGCTTAATTACTGCTGCTGCTGTCCTGGGCCTATTGGCTCAGGCGGTACCGGCGGTGGCAGTCGGTCGGGCAGACTGGTGGTCGTTTCGGCAGTGGCTTGGGAATATTTGGGTTTGTTGTTAATTTTTGATTTATAACTTTTATTTGATTTGCTGAGTGAGTTGTGACTTGTGGTACTCTATTTTGGAGGGTTTCTTTTAAAAATTCAAGCTCATTATACAGTTTTTGCGCCGTTGTCCATGCGGTCGGTGTTGATTGAGCAAATATCAGCCACTTTATGCGGGCTATTCTTTTGTTGATTTTATTCTTCTGACCTCCACGTACCATCACGCACACTCTACTCACTCAGACGTGTTTATATGTTGCATATCCTCCTTGAAATTATCCTCCTTGTATTACTGTATTACAATCCACCCGATTCTCTGCTCCTTGTGACTCTAGTCACGGTCGCCATGAAATATGATTATTTTGTCGTCCAAATGAAATATAATTATTTTGTAGTTTAAATCAGTTTTATTTTGTATTAGTCGGAGCAGCAATGGTGCCGCTCCAACGATCGAAGTATCTCTGTCTTTTTACAATATTCTTTAAGTTTGATTAAGGCTAAGTCTCGTAGCTGCGCTGCTCGCAGGCGGCGGCAGAGAGACGGCTATGTACCTATAAACCTATGTATAAAGGAATTTACTTATATACGTTGCCATGCGCTCTCAAGTGGAGGCGCGAGGGGTATGCCTATGCTGTCCGTTTGTTGCAATTATGCCGACGTTAGCACTTTCTGTGTGCGGGCTAAGCCAAAGCGATCGGTTCATATTTCGGACACTTAGGGTTTATGATTGGGACTTGAAATATGTAAACACTGCAACAAAGTGTTACAGTGCGTACCCTTTAAGTACTTTCGGTACAGTGGGTATTCAATATATGTGCATACTACAAAAACACCAAGGATACTAAATAACTCCAAGGATACTACAAGACTCTAAGGATACTACGAGACTCCAAGGATACTAGATAACTCCATGGATACTACAAGACTCCAAGGATACTACGAGACTCCAAGGATACTAGATAACTCCAAGGATAACTACAGGAAACTACAAAAATTCCCAAGGGGAAACTCGTCAAGAACAACAAACCGAAGCATCCAAGAACTCGTTAAGAACTGACCAAAGCAAGCGCAGCAAACGTTTCCCGAAGAAAGGGGGAAGACGGCACAGAAAACTGTACCGTAATATCCGGATGGGAATAAGGAAGGCGAAGGAAATAACGGTACCTAACAGAAGGAAAATGATCCAGCCCGGGGCAAGGACGGTCGACATCCCGGCCTATCCGAGCTCCACGGCGGATCCTGAAGAGAGAGAGGTGTCCCGGATCCCGTTATCAGCTCGGACAGCGACGTCCTTGTGGTCGACGACAAAGGCGAGAAGCAGAGAAGATGGCGGATCCGGAGGGCGGTCCAACTCGACGGTCGAATTTCGACGGGCTCTGCAGAAGTGGAGTGGGTAAGCAAGGAGCCCCAGCACTCAGCGACGCCCGAGGACCAGGCCAAGGGGGCAATCGAGGAACCGCCCCAGGCCGCACCGCTGACCGGCGATGGTGAAGGTGAGGCAATAGGCAAGCCGCCGCAGGGCCCATCGAAAGCAAGTAGCCTCGTCGACTGCATAATCGCGGCGACGTTGAGAGCGGCCGAAGAGGAAGAGCAGAAGCTATGGGTGAACCCGGGATACCCGCCCACGCCGCGGTTTATGGCCGAGCCATGCATCCCGCCGCTTGAAGTGGCAACGAACTGGGCACCATCTCCGCCACGGTGGCTTCCCGAAATTCCGCCGACGCCGCGGTACGAGGGTTCACCCAAATGGAGGCCCGCACGACCACCCACGCCACGATTCGAGCCGACGCCACCGCCACCATCCGAGCTCCAGCAATCGCAGCAGCAGCCCGAGATGCCACCACCGCCACCACCCGAGCTCCCACAACCGCAGCAGCAGCAGGCAAATCCGGGGGAGCACCATGTTCACACGGACATCCCGGCGGCACACGTTTGTGGTCGAAGGGGTGCGATGGCGGCAGCAGACGATAACGTGGACATGGCCAGAGGGACCAGCGGAAGACGAAGCAGCAGCCGAGGAACCGCGGATCTGGGAGGAGGAGGCTCCACGCGTGAGCCCGAGGGACCCAAGGGTCCGAGGCAGACCGGAGGCATCGCCGACACCAGCACCAGCAGCAGCGGAGCCCGTAACTTCGGCAGCGCCACCACCAGCTGCAACGGAGCCTTGGACGCCGCCGACGCCGAGCACCGGGCCAAGAACACCAGCGAGTCCACGAGCAGCCTCAGACGACGCGAGGAGGCAAGACGAGCCGTTAGAGAGGGGGCCCTGGGTGTGGCCAGAACCGCTGGCCTGTCGACGGCCACAGTTGAAGCGCCAACATTCCGCGCCGGAGGTTGGAGAGGAGGTCGCGAGGCCGAAACTAGTGCGGCAGATGTCGGCACCAGAGGGACAGCGGTGGCGCGAGATCGGCAGGGACGAATGGCCAGAAGGGATCGCGGACGTGCAAGCGGTGAAGGAGGCCCGTATCCTAGGAGGTAGGCGAAGTGTGCGCGTCAGGGTGGACCGGCGCGCGTTCCGCGTAAGGCTGGGACCCGCGGGCATGAGGGTGTTCGAGGAGCAGCAGTAACAAATAAACACAATGAAAAACAAAAAAAAACAAAGCACGAAGGCTGGTGTAGGGCTGGGAATAACGCGGCTGGAAAACAGGGGAGATAAGAAGGAGCATACATGTTGGGCCAGCATCTGAAAAAAGTAAGAAAAGAATTAGCTGAGCAAGAACATGAAAGTAAACACACCAATACTCACCTGTTTGTTTCAGTCGGCAAAGCAAATCAACAGGCCATTCTAAACTCAATGTCAGTGTTGCCAGCACAAGGGCCACGTGCCGAGGACAAGTGAAGGGCGAAGGAATGCTGGAAAAGAAGGCTGAAAAGGAGAGAGAAGGATGAGAGAGAAAGGGATTAAGAAAGTTGAAGAAACTTACCCTCGATTAGGCGGTCGATTGGCACGTACGATAGTGCGATCGATGGGCACAAAGCAAAATGGAAACATCGTTCATGAGAAATATCGCAGCGATCAGGTGGCAACGCCACGCTTACAATATCGATAACTGATGGTAAATATCGGTTCCAAGCGGAACCAGATCAGAGATCGTCGCGGGAAAGTCAAACTGCGGGCCCGCTGGCACATCGATAGCCGATGGTTATCGATGCCCAGTGTGGCCAGATGGAGGATCGGCGCGGGAAGTTCAAAATTTGCTGCAGAGATGCCGACTTGCGGCTTAGAAACTCTCGGAGTTGAAAGCGTCGAGGGAGCACCGAGGGAAGCAACGAGGGAGCGCCGGGGGAACGAGCAGAACATCACAAGGACTCGAAGGCTAGAAATACGAGGAAACGCCGGAGAGCAGGAGCCGAATTTTAAAATTTCCCGAAGTAAGGGGGGAATGTGAGGAGTTGAATAACTCATCACAAATAGCAGCAGCTAAAATAATTGATGGCCGGCCGCTTGCCAGTTACGCGGCGAATTAGCGTAGTAGCGGCGCGGCGAAGAGCAAGTGGAGAATGAGAGGTTGGTGACTTCGAGGTTAGGAGAGAGATCTCTGCCAAAGAGAGTTTGGAGAGCAAGGAGCGGAGAGTGAGAGAGTGGAGACTTCGCAGGCAGAGCCAGAGTGCCGTGTGCAAAAAGGGAAATAACGGATCTGCAAAGGACTTTGGACTCTGCCGTGAACTTTGGACCAGGAGGACAAGTGCCACATCTCGGCAGCGGAGCGGCACACAGGCGTGCCACATGCACCAGAGGAATCAGCGGGACGGCAGCCACACGCAGAAATACAATTTGAGGCCGTGCGAGAATAGCAACGGGCTCAAACAGGAGCCAGGGACTTTGGACCCGGAGTGGAGAGATTCAGCGGGCAGAGCGCAAGAGGGAAATAACGGTTCCCGGAGGCCCTATATAAAGCCGCCGGGCGCTGGCAACAGGATCAGTCGATCAAGATCAGTCGATCAAGATCAGTCAAGATATCAAAGTGAGCAAGTCAGCCAGTACAGTGAAATACAAGTGAACAACAACAAATCGAGTCGCCGGAAGCAACGCCGTGGGAACCTACAAGGAACAAGATCGCTAAGTCGAGACGTTCGGGATTGGATCACCAGGAATCTGCGAATTGAGACACAGGTAGCTGAGGTCCAGAGGGCGTCACACGGCTAGGTCAAGGCGATCCGTTTCATTCCTGTCTCAACTAAATCCGCGCATCCGCCTGGAGAATCGATCAGAGTTGAGCGGTGTAAGCCTGCGACGAGAAATCGGGCCCTCGGGGAGAAACCTATCTAGACCCAGTGCGCCTGCCTGAGCAGGTCCTGGCGCGATCAGCCAGAAGGGAGATCGGTCGATCGTTTGCGGTCTCGAGTGGAGAACTCCAGAAGAGCTCTACGGTTTGAGTCATGTAGTCCCGGAGCGGCGTACGACCAAGACCCCGAGTACCAGAAGCCACGCTACGTCACGCAACGCCACGTCAAGCCACCCACCACGACAGATCGAGCTACGAGAAAACGTCACGGACAATAAGCCAAAGGGTGAGGCTAGGGCGGAACGTTCGTTTGCACTAGGTGTAGAAGCGAAGTGAAGCGCTCGGCAGTATCCCTGCGTAACTTGGACTGTCAGCGCGATCTGAGTGGAACACTAGTGGGACCATCCGGGACAGAGCAAGGGACAGTCGGTGGTGTATCAAAAGGAGACATTCCTGGAGAGCGCGGCCTCTGTTCACCCTAGTCTGAGAATGGTGACGCTTCCCTAAACCCGCGCAGCTGATCTCCTGGCGAGTCCAAGGCGCTACGAGTAGTGGTCGCAGCAGAGACAAGCGGCGCCGAGCATCTTCAGGGAGCTTCAAGGATCTTCGGGGAGCTTCAAAGATCGTCGAGGGAGCTACAGAACCAGAGCGCCAAATCGACGAGGAGAGCACCGAGTCATCAAGGCGACTAGGAGTCATCGACGGCCACCAATGGCAATACCAAGGCCAGCCGACCCTACAAGAACACTGTACTGCCACCCCGCAATAAACCCACTAAGAACCCGTGAATTCTATGCTTTCTTTCTGATCTACTGGGCGGTCACGTTTATATAAATTTGGTGGGACGAACGCACAATCTTACTGAGCTAGCCGCACGAATCTCGTAGCGAGCAGACCTATAAAATCAGATCGTTACAATGTATAATAAAACAAGAGAGAACGCTATAGTCGGGTGCCCCGACTATCAGATACCCGTTACTCAGCTAAGGGAGTGCGAGGGAGATAGATATATACAATCTTTGATCGGGCATAAGTTTTTAACGAATGGTCCGATTTGAAAAATTTCTTCTACATTTCGATAAGTATTGATAATCACAATAAAACTGCATTTTTACTTTTCCAAAATCTTTTATGGTGTGGGCGCCAGACACCTTTCAAAAAATGGTTTAAGGCAATTGAGGGCGTTAGAGGGGGCGTGGCACCATTTTGAAATAAACTTGCGCTGCGTAGGAACTCCAAGAATATGCATGCAAAATGCCAATCCTCTAGCTTTTATAGTTTCCGAGATCTCAGCGTTCATACGGACGGACAGACGGACAGACGGACATGGCTAGTTCGACTCGGCTAGTGATCCTGATCAAGAATATATATACTTTATAGGGTCGGAAAAGCTTCCTTCTCCCTGTTACATACTTTTGCACGAATACAATATACCCTTTTACTCTACGAGTAACGGGTATAAAAATATCTACAAAAAAATGAATACGACAAAATTTCTACAAGCTCTTGTGCAATTTCCTTTTATAAGATATTTATGAGCCATTTGTGAAAAGAAAAGAAATTTTAAAATCAATTTATTTCCAACATCTGAGAATTATTAACTTGTGAGATTTATTTCATTGGACGTTGTTTTCATTTCCTTATTAGTTTTACAATAATAGGATATATCGTTCACTAAAATGATCGAACATGTTTGTCTTAGATAACAATCTTTAAATACTTTGGGTGTATGACACTTCTCACGTACATAGGAATCACAGTTGAATATTAATTGCTCATAATGAGGAAACAAGTCACGTGATCAGTATTGTTACGTGGGGGATGTCGGGATGGGTGGAAGGAGAGCTACCTTTCTCACGTATATAGAAAGCCCAGTTGAATATTAATTACTCATAATGAGAAAAAAAGTCACGTGATCAGCACCAAATGATTTTACATTGAAAGCCCTATATCATTGTTATTGATATTTCATAATGTTGAAAGATATTGTTTCAGTTGATGTGCAAGGCTTTTTTGGTAATAATAACAATTTCATTCTAAATGAAATAGGATTAGTATTTGATCAGGATCCTAACTTGAATAATAGTTCTGTAATAGAACCACCATATGATTTCACTTTACTAAATACAAAATCTCGAAAAACTGCAATTTGGTTAACCGATAAACATCATAACATTTATTGGAACGATGCATAAAATAGTTTTTCGCAAACTCGAAAGTATCTAAAGTCAATTACAAACGGAAAACAAATTATTTGTAAAGGGGTGGAAAAGAAATGATTTCTTCAGAAATGTTTTGGAAATTGTCAGTTCTTTAATATTAAGGAAATTGGTTGTCCGTCCCTAAACAGGTTTAAGGGAAACCGGTTTACATATTGAGAAACACGACTTAGGGGCGGGGTTTGTGCTCTAAACAATGCATACATTATTTTAAAATTTTTTAAAAGTTCTTTGATACCAAGAAACAAATTTTATATACATAATTTTAAAGTTGAAATTGACCAATTTATTCAAGATTTTAAAGGGGAGGTAATTGGTCACCACTTTCAATACCTCCAAAACACAAAACGATGTTCATAAATCAAGGTGGATATGATCCTAAAACTACGAATTATGGTGAACACTTTACCTTCTGTAATCCCGAAATGACACCAGCAACATGCGCCTGTCACTTTTATGCAAATCGTCGGGATGGAGTCAGAAAATTAATTTCAATATATAATGAAATATGTTTAGAATCCCAAAATAAATGAATAAATATATTATTATGGTATAAAATAAACTCTGACTTTTTATTGGGAGTTCAAATTGCAGGTACGGAGAAGTGCGGGATCGTGACTTCAACTCCTATTATAGCACGTGTTAGAGCTAGCCTGGGACATTGGCGTGAGGTTCACGATCTTATCAATAAGCGCGCGCCTTGAGGTTTGTGCCTTGTCCCTTTTTTTGCGGTCGGGTACTGTTACAGGTGAGCTTGTGCGAGTCCCTTTTATGACATCTTCATGAGTCATTTGTGGAAAGGAAAGAATCTTAGAATCAATTTAACACGTTCTGGGGCGGAAAAAGAAATCTGTATTTGAAACTATTTTCCCACATTAACTTGTGAGATGATAACCATCTTTGATTATTTTGAGTGTGCGTTCTTTCTCACGTACATAGAAAGTCCAGTTGAATATTAATTGCTCGTAATGAGGAAAAAGGTCACGTGATCAATATTGTTACATGGGGATGTGGGGGATGGGTGGAAGGTGAGCGACAATTTCTCACTTGGGTGTGTGGCCTTTCTAACGTACATAGAAAGCCCATTTGAATATTAATTACTTACAATGAGGAAAAAGGTTTCTAAAAAATTTAGCTTTTGTCTAACTAAAACTTCTCAAAGGGGGTGATTGCGAGGGAGGGATGGTGGAAAAGCATGCTCCCCAAATGAGAAGTTACTGTAAAGGAACTTAAGTAACTTGTGAGTGTTTTCTGGCATTAATGTTATGATTTTATGCATAAGGCCTTCAAGCCACACTCGGTCGAATGCCTGAGAGACTACGAGGAATATCGCACTACAATATTCCCAATGTTCGAAGGCTGTACGAATTTCTGAAGTTATCCGGTTGACTTGCTCGATGGTTCCGTGGCTTTCACGAAACCCGAACTGATGTGCCGGTATTAAGTTTTGCCCTCTTAAATATGGTGAGGGTTTTGGTAAGTCTGTGTGTGGCTTCATTAAAGAGTTGCTTCGAATGGGGCGATCTGCAGGATTGCCAAGCGCGTCGTAGGCGTCGTTTTTCCCGAACCAGCTGTTCGATTTGCAGATTTGTTTTGTATTGGTTGCTACGCGCAAGTGTCTCTTCTGGTGTTGAGATTTTGGCTGCTGCCACGAGTACCGAATCCAGGGCATCAGCACAGAAGCCGATGTCATTCTCAGTGTTAAGCTGTGGTGTTAGCTCAATGTGGGAACTTACGTACTTTTTGTTTTTTAGCCAGTTTGTTCTAGGCGAGGTCAGCATGAAGGGGTGCTCAATTGCTTTGGGGCTTTGAAGGAGAGTTATTAAAGTGATCTGATGATAAGTCCGATAGCGATTTGGCGCTTACTAAATTTCTTGAGATGTTCTTGGTTACAGCAAAGTCATTTAAGTCCGGAAGTTTTCTGGGGTCAGCTGGCCAATATGTGGGGCTGCCAGGGGAGACATAGTCGAGTTTGTTGCTCAAATTTATAATTGCTTTGTACAGTTGCCTTCCCTTGGGGGTTTACGAGTCTTGATCCCCAGTGCGTGTGCTTGGCGTTGTAGTCTCCTCCTGCTATAAAGCGATCTCCGAGTGAATTGTAAAAGTCCAAGAATTGCTCTTCAGTTATTTTAAAACGAGGTGGGCAATAAACAGCGGCTATAGTGATACTGCCATTGCCTGCTTGGAATTTTATGGATGTAGCCTGCAAATAATTTGTTGCAAACCTCTGATGAAAGTGGTGATTAATGCGTTCCCTGATTAAGATTCCGGTTCCTCCGTGGGCCTTGCCGTCCGGATGATCTGTGCAGTATGAAGTATAGTCTCTTATTTGGTAGTTGTATTTACTTGTGAGATGCGTTACATCTATTTGGTTTTCATTGAGGAATTGAGTTATTTCAAGTTTTTGCAGTGAAACGCCATTGGCATTCCACATGGATATTCGAAGGCAAGACATCGATTATTTAGATTGTTGGGATGTGAGCAATTTTATTAAAATGTTTTGATTTTGCATAAGGTTAATCATTGTTGTTTTCATGAAGGACATAAATTCCATCATACCCTGCATCATAGACAGCATCATGGTTTTGGTATTTTCCTATTGCTTGTTGAGGTGTAAAAATATTTTGTCCAGAGCATTGAGCTTGTGTGATCCCCGTCTGATTGGCTAGTCCTGTTTTTAGGGCACTGGCGTATGAAACTCACCCATTTGTGTTGAGGGGTCCAAATGAAGATCTGGCTGCTTTCGCAAAGGAAACATCAGGTGTGGTTTGCGATTGAACGTATGCATTTTGTGCAAATTAAATGATAAAGGTTGTTATAATTATAACATAGAACGCGAAAGGGCTCGTGCAGACTAAAATTTGATGTACATCGAGGCAAATTAAGAGGATAATAATTACGTGTTAGTCTATTCTAAAGATTTTATTTCATTGCATTCCAATAAATTAAATAATGTAAAAGAGAATGGCAAAAATATAGCATACGTGAGGTGTACCCTTTTGTTTTTTCTTTTTACACTGCGCAACACGCAGGCTCGACGATTTTTTCTTTTATCTTTTTTTTTTGTGTTTTTAGGACTGACCCATTGCTCCTCGAAGAAGGCCTTCTTGATGATGCTATATGGACTTGTTGGTGGATTTGTTTGTTTAGGAGAGATAATATAATTGGGGAAATTTGCTTTTACATGTTTTAGTTATATTATAACTTTATTGCCAATTGTATTATTATAATATTTTTTAAATTTTTTAATAATTTTTTTAGTTGCGATTAATTGTATTTGTTTAAAGCTGGTTTAGGGCGACATTAATGAATTCAATTAGAAAATTTCACTACAGAATCAATTCACAACAATTTGTCCCAGTGTGCCATTTTTTGGGGTGCTTCTTTGTTTTATTATTTTTTTTTTTGGATTTTACCTTGCCCTTACCATGAATCTTTTTAATTCGTTAAGTTTAAACTAAAAAAAAATATAGAAAAATAATTTAGAACTATTAGGATAACTTTTCCGGCTTTAGCCGTTTTAGTTGTGTATAGATTTAAGTATTTCTAACTTCGTTTACATTCTGTCGTTTGCTATCGGGCTTTTATATGTTGTTTTCCACTGATTTGATTTCTTTGAGGCTATTTTTGAGAGTTTTCTGTTAACAGCTAACCGTACAATTTTCCGGCCTTTTTCGGTGTGGAGATCGGTGAAACTTTTTCTCGTGGTTCGGAACTTTTTGGTTTCTAGGGTATTATTTCGCTGATGGTTTCTTTCGTTAATGCGAACGACAGGGCTTTTCTCGCCGTGTTATCGCCGATAAAGGACAGATAGGCCAGAACTAAAAAATGGGCAAAGTTTATCTCCAATTTAGATAATTATTTTTTTGGAAATAAAAACTCTTTTCGGTATATATAAGGGGTTTCTTTTCAACGCTTCCGTATGATGCTGGAATTGAATCAAGATTTTTGGCTAAAAGCATATTTGGCTTTAACCTTATCTTTAATATCGAATGGGGAGAGCTTTACGTCTGCTCAGCGTGACGAGTTTTTAGAAAAGTGATCGAGGCCCGATGCTGGGGACGCGACAAACCCTTTGCCAAATTCACATTCGGAATTCACCACCTGGGGGATGGTATCTGTCAATTTTAAAGGGTTGCCAGAAAAGTACTCGACACTAACTATCGGTAGGGCCGTAGGGCGCTTTACTATTTGATTTTGAAAAATCTACTTTGAGGAATTCTGTAAAAGGGGGACCATTACAAACCACAGATAATCTAACGAGTCTACGAGGTGCAAATGCCTCTGCAACCGTTCGATAGTTTTCTGCATTGTAACGCAATCATGTGCTTGTAACGCCATCATGTGCTTGGCGGATCGCAATTACTCGTAAAGCCTCCGGCACCCACAGCTTTCAACAATCCGGGTTTCTGAACTGCAATTCCAGAGGAATGCTCTGTGCGAATGTAAACATATTTATCTACGGTTCGTAAATCCAGAAACTTATCTGCATTGGCTTCAACTACTTCCTTGACCTGAATGTAATCAGGATCACGAAATGCTGATGAATCCAAATCAATTTCTGGACCTAGCCATTCGACACTATCAATCTCCGCTACACAAATCCTCTATAACGCAACACGAACTATGTGATCTTTTCCTTTTTGGTGGGTAATTGTAAACTTGAAGGCTTGCAACCGAAATATCCAACGTGATAATCTCCCTGATATATTCTGTTGCCGCATTAGCCAAAGAAGACTTGAATGGTCTGTTACGACTTCAAACGACTGTAATTCCAGGTAGCATCTAAACATTTCAATTGCCAGAATCACTGCAAGACATTCTCCTTCGGTAACAATAAAGTTACGTTGTAATTTGGATAATTTCTTTGACATAAATACCAAGAGTCTTTCCTCTCCTGTGTCAGATAATTGCAGCAGCACAGCGCCAATGCCATGGTCGCTGGTATCGCAATGCAAGAAAAATTTACGCGTGAAATCCGCATTTTGTAGCACGGGAGCTGAGGTCAGCAACCTTCTAAATTTGTCCATAGCTACCTGGGCTTCCGGAGACCATTGAAAACATTTCTTTGTTTTTAACACGTCTGTAATTCGACAATAGATTTCGGCGAAGTCCTTTATAAACCGCCTATACCAGCCACAAACCCCTAAGAAGCCTCTAACTTGCCTTAAGTTCTTGTGTGTGGGCCAGTTGAGCACACAGGATATTTTATCCGGATCTGTGGCTACTTCACCACTACCGATAACGTAACCTATATAAATCACCCTATTAACACAAAAGTGACTTTTAGTTACATTCAAGGTAAGGTTAGCTTTTTTAAACTGATCGGCTAAAAGCCTATTCACATTAGGCAACATCTACCGTTTACCGTCTACCGTCTCAGACGGTCATACAAATTTGACAAGCTAAACGGTTGAAAATATTCCACCGTCAGCCCTTTGATGTTCCTATCCCATCTGTTTCCCCTGATATTTTTGGTATATTTTGTGCCAAAAACCATAAAAAAACCGAAATTCAAAACGAAATGACTTTAATGTCAACGAAAATGAAGTTCCAAACTCAAAATGCCGGGCAGTGGTGCAGGTAAATTTATTAGATTTTTTTAAGTACATCTTATAAAAGAGTTTCGCGCACCTTTAAGTTTTAAAGAGCACCCGCACAGTGTGTACCCCAGAGATGGAAATCACCTTAGTGGACCTCTGGGGAGACCACATCGATGTAATTGATGTCCTCTTCGTCCATGTTGTTAATGTCTTCATCGAATTCCGACAATTCAGCAATGGTCTGATTTAATTTATGTTGCTGCTCTTGAGCGGCAGCTAATATAATTGTTAAATTCAATAAAATATTCATATTTAACTTTTTCACTTGACACTAGAAACGGAAAACTTAGACGGTAAACGGTAGACGGTAGTGTGAACCAGAATTTCATTTTTTCACCATCTTCCCAACGTTCCCCCAAAAAATACTGTAATGTGAATAGGCTATAAGCGAACAAACACTGCTAAATGCGAAGCAAAATCTTCGGATACTATGCCTAGATCGTAGAGATATCCAAATACAAAATGTCGTTAATCCGGAGGAATCATCCATAAGGCGTGACATGGTAGAAGGAGCATTACAAAGTCCAAATGGCATGACCGTAAATTGAAATAATGCTCGCCCTGTAACGGTAAACGTCAACGGTTTTGCATCCTCAGTGATCTCAGTGATCGATCTGCCAGTAGGCATCTTTAAGGTCCAATTTTGAAATTAAATTTGCTTTTGGAAGATGGGCGAAAATGCCTTTGATGCTTTGCAACGAATATGCATCTTTTTTTTTGTAGCATCATAGAGTTTCCGGACGTCAAGGCATAA
Source organism: Drosophila pseudotakahashii (assembly GCA_035046095.1). Lineage (NCBI taxonomy): Eukaryota > Metazoa > Arthropoda > Insecta > Diptera > Drosophilidae > Drosophila > Drosophila pseudotakahashii. The sequence continues at coordinate 86,218 of JAWNOE010000241.1, read as the reverse complement.
GCGAACTTTATTTGGCTTTACTACAAGGCACATGGGTGAACTCCAAGCACTTTGCGACGGCTCGATCACCCCTAACTTGACCATCCGGTTAATTTCGGAGTACATTAGCTTTTCTACAGCAGGACTCACAGGATAGTACCGCTGTTTTACTGGCTTACTATCACCAATGTCAATACTATGCTTTATTAACGCAGTGCGACCTAGCCCCTGCTTTTCAAAATTTAAAAACAACTCCTTAACTCCCTCAAGTTGTTGTCTTCCTTGAATAGTTAATGGGAATTGATCTTCGCCTGGGTCTAGTTCTACGTCCTCGGTCATGATAGAGCTGATAGTCCCAGGCGTTAATTCAAAAGCCCGCCAGAAGTCTATTTCTAGTATTAATCTTTGGGCTATTGAAGGAATAATGTATAGTTCAATATCTTTTTCCCTCTCCTGATATTTAACTTTTACTCTCAGTATTCCCCGAACTTGGTGCAACTTGGCATCTGCTGTTCGGACTTGTGACAAAATTGGCTTAAAATTTGGATACTTAGACAAATCCTCTTCTAGCTGGCGCGTTTGTGATTTGATCGTCGTGTGACCTTGCTCCTTGATTCGTAGGAGTACTAACTGGTGGATTGGCGTTTGCTTAGTTAGATATTTTAAATGGGGGTTCTATAATAATTAAAGCTTCGGCTCCTTCTGGTACTTGTGGGTCAATGGCTTCTAGTTGAGTAGCTAATGAACGTGTACACATACGAGATCCTGTTGCAACAATTTTCTTCTGTTTACTTGGTGCCGCCATCTTAGCGTTGGGTGAATGGATACCGACTACTACCTTCCACTCCTTTAATTGAACTGGAACTAAGCAGCTGGGACACTCTTTATGAACCTGCACCCGCGTTTCCAAACAATTCTTATGGAACACATGATTACATGAAATAATAGCACAAGGTTGCGTGCTTAGCATAATTTAATAATTTTTATGGGAGACATAAACAACGATAAATATTTTCTGGCTTTCCTATAACTATCGGTGTTTTTTAAAAATTATATGTTTTGGGCTATTGTAACTATGAATGTTTTTATTAAATGAACAGCCATTCTATAACTTTACTACTCGGAATTCCACGGATAACAAAACACACTTGCATTTTTATTATATTCCAGTAGAATACCTATGCTGAAAATTATCAAATATTGCTCACTAACAAAACCACTGTTCAGGAAATTTACGTTTTTATTTTATTCAAGTAGAAAGTGCCATAAGGCCCACGGGCACTTTTCGAATATTCGCAAGCTTTCGACCGAGATTTATTTATTTTGTCAGCATATTTTCTACTTGAATAAAATAAAAACGTAAATTTCCTGAACATTGGTTTTGTAAGTGAGCAATATGGCTTTTTTACGAGTGTCATAACGCCCTTTCAAAAAGTGTCACAGTGCCCGCGGGCGTTATGACACTTTTAACAGAGTCATAACGCCCGCAACTTCTAAAAAATTTCAAAATGCATTTTAAGTTAATGAGAATACCGATAAGAGAATTACTGTTTGTTATGTTGTAAATCGCATTCAGAATCAATGAGATTACCGAGAAGAGAAGTACCGTTTATTATGATACCTCTCCAAGCTTTTTCATATTTTAGTCAGTTAATCACTGTTGTATCTCTTGAATACAAAATTGTTGCTGGCTTCAAAAATCTGAAATAGCGTTCAAAAACTCTCTATTGTTCTGCCCGTATTGCAGACAGATAGTTGAAAATCATTAACAAGTATTTCAATAAAAAATATTTAAATTTTTTACAGATTGCCCATTTTACTTCTTCCACATTACTTACTCCTATGTTATTCTGTACTACTCAATAATATATTACTCTATGTTACTCACATTGACAAGTATTTCAATAAGTTGTTAAATAGGGCGCAGACAAAAATTGGTTTGAATAAAGGTGCAAACCGCATTGTTGTTTACTGCGAGCGCTCAGCTAAATACGACTTCTCTACTTATATTAGGTGATCGCGGATTACACAAAGTCAGCCCACATAGGCCATCATTGGCCCATTGTGATTTACTTATATTAATAATAATAAAAAATATTTTTCCTGCGGGCGTTATCACACTTTCCAGTGTGTCATAAGGCCCTCAAAAAAAGTGACATAGCGCCTGCGGGCGTTATGACACTTTTGAGTGTGTCATACCGCCCGCAGGCGCTATGACACCGGGCGCTATGAAATGCACCCTTGACAAATAAAGAAAAGAATTAGCTACTCGATATTTATAGTGGACCAGAGGAGGGGTGGGCTTTAGATGTGGTTTGCCTCACCCTTGTTCATTACCGTCCCAAACATGGCCTGCTATTTAAATTAACGGTTATACAGACTCCATTCGTAACTATATATTTATCATTTAATTATGCATGCCATTAGAATTTAGAAAGATTTAGAAGTCCATAATCATAAACAATTCTTTAATAATTCTCAAAAATAATTTTCACAATCCAATTCATAATTCATTTAATTTCCAAAAATAATTTTCAGGGATTACTCGATTTATGTACAACCAAAAACAAATTTTGTTTCAATTAGTTCAATTAGAAGGAGAGATAATATAATTGGGGAAATTTGCTTTTACATGTTTTAGTTATTTTATTACTTTATTGTCAATTTGTAACAGGCTAGGTATAATAAATAAATACGGGGTTGAAATTGAGATGCCTGCGAGCAACGAGGCAGTTTCAATTGAGAGATCAGAGAAAGAAGTTTTGTGAACGAAGAAATTTAATTTAATGATGTGAAATCATTTTGGTAATCCTGATACAATCTCAGAAGTGGGATACCGAAAAAAAAAACAAGATAGGAAGCTAGCTTCGACCAGCCGAAGCTTATATACCCTTGCAGATAATTTCTATTCATTTACAAAAACATTAATTTAAATTAACTTGCTTACATGTTACAACAATCCAAATTTTAACTGATTTCATATAACTTTGGCATTAATTTTTTGATCCTTCCTATGGCAGCTATATAATATAGCCGTCCGAATTTTTTTAAATTTAATACGAAATTTTGAAATGTTAAAGAAAAGCCATATCCCAGAGAAGAAGAGAATGTAATAAAAGTCAACAAAGATATAATTTTTTTCCTATTAATTTCCATTTTATTTTCCGACCGTTTCTGTGGCAGCTATATGATAGAGTCATCCGATTTTTTAAAAATTTTATTCGAAATTCAGAAATATTATAAAAACTGTATTCCCAAAAGTAGAAGGTAATATTTCAAAAACACCAAAGTTAGAATTTTTTCACGTTTTTTTTTTCGATCCTTCCTATGGGAGCTATAAGATATAGTTGTCCGATCCGGTCGGTTCCGACATATATACTACCTGCAATAGAAAACTTTTGGGAAAGTTTGAGCCCGATAGCTTTAAAACTGAGAGACTAGGTTGCGTAGAAACAGACGGACATGGCTAGATCGACTCGTCTTGTCATGCTGATCAAGAATATATATACTTTATGGGGGCGGAAACGTCTCCACATGTTCGGAAGACGAATGCCCCCAGTTGCAGATTCAGAAGGAGCCAAATCGTGATGTGAAAACTATGGCGGAGTTACGCGTAGAAATTGAAAAGGCCCAGAATTTTCTAGATTTTCTACACATGCAGATCGCCAGCGTCACATTGGGCAGCAGCGGCTGTGGCGACGAAACCAACGGTTCGCCGAATTTCGTGGAGACAGACGCCACCAAAAGCAACGGTTCTCAGAAGTTCGAGAACATGCAAGAACGAGAGATGCAGACAAGTGGCGACAAGAATCGAAGATCTGGCAGACATGTAGCGGCGGGAACAGCGAAGCTGAAAACGGAGAAGAGCGAGATGGCGGGAGTCGCGCTAGTTCTGCGAATGCGGTGCTTAGGAAGCAGAGGCTGGGCGCCTGGCTACAGTCACCGGGTTCCACGTGGGGGGGGGGGGGGGTTTGCGTGGCACGCAAGCGGGAGCAGAGGCTGGGCGCCTGGCTGCGGTCACCGGGTTCCACGTGGGCGGGGGAAAAAGTGGTTGGACCCTGAAATTCCGAACGGCTACTGGCTCTAACTACTGGGCACGGGAAAATTTAACAAGCGAGGTTTTCCAATTTCATGTACAAGTTTTATTTTTGATATGGTAGTGGTCCCTGCCTATACCGCACTCCTTAAGTTTTAGCACTACTCACTCAGGGTTACTTAGCAGGCTCGGGGCGTGAGGCGTGACTTGATCCTCTTGCTGCTGGAGCGAGGCTTCGGCCGGCGGGCGGTAGTTTCTCCTCGGTCGTCTTGGTAGGTCACCGAAGGAAATAAAGTGACGGCTCGGCGCCTGTCACACGAGGCTGTGATCGGGGCGTTCGCGGCGTGGTTGCGGGGGGCCAAAGTATGTGATGTGCGGGTGCACCTTTTGTCGGATTCCGGAGTTAGAGTTTTCCACTTTTATCGCGAGGCACAGAACGGGGCCTGGCACGTGGTCCAGTGACGCGTAACGCAGAGCCGTGTCGAACAGGTGCCGGAGAAAAGACGTCTGGTCAAAACTGGGCCTCGGAGATAAGTGAAGTTCTCCTTGACATCGAACTAATTCCCCGCCAAAGTTCTTTCACTTCTGTCGCTTCTCTACCGCCGTCCTCTGTCCGTACGATCTCATCGCTGTCTCTATGCTCTGGGTCTCCACGTCGTTGTGCTTTTCCCTCAATTTATCTATGCTCTGGGTCTCCATGTCGTTGTGCTTTTCCCTCAATTTATCTTTGCTCTGGGTCTTCATGTCGTTGTGCTCTCCCCGCTCCCTTGCTGCTTAGAGATGGTCTTTAGTTTGTAGTTAACTTAGACTTATTTATTAAATAACCAAAATGGGAAAACTTCATGAACTTAATACTTCTAATAAATAACTTAACTCTAAGGAAAAATTGGGCTTATAACAGCGCATGTCCCCAAAATAAAAAGAGTGATGTCAATAATTACTCAAGATTGTTTAACATTTTTTGTTTTGAAAACCCAAACCAGCCAATTATTACAGAATGCTTAATAGATTCAGGAAGCCCAGTATCATTAATCAAAAAATCGCGTATAACGAAAAATACTAAACTAGAACCTCAAAAAGAGAATTATTTTTGATTAAATAAAAGCTTATTGAAAAGCGGTGGAAAAATATTATGTTTTGTAATGAAAAAAGAAATAAAGATTTGATTAATTTAATATTTGGGGCTGATGAATCTATGGTCTGTAATAGTGTGCTAGGCAGAGACTTTATGGAGGCCTGCGATTTAAAAATTAACTTAGAAAATTAAAAAATAATAACTATTGAGAATACTAAAACCCAAGATCATATGAAAATTAGTTCAATTTATAAGGTGCCTTGTTGTATGGAAAAAGAATTAGATTGTATTCAAAATAAGAGGGAAACTTTAGGTAACCAAACTTTAGAAAATGAAAATTTAGGCAGTGAAATGTTAGGAAATGAAAATTTAGGCAGTGAAATGTTGGGAAATGAAAATTTAGGCACTGAAATGTTAGGAAACGACAAATTAAATAATGAAATATTAGAAATATTAGAACGTGAAAGATTATGACATGAAATGTTAGGACACGAAATGTTAGATAATGAAAAGTTTTGTAGTAAAAGGATTGAATATGGAGTTTTAAAGAATGAAATTTGTGCAAAGAAAAATTATGTTGAAAATTTCGAACAACAAATGATAGAAAAAAATATTTTAGATGATGCGGAAAAGGAAAATGTATATAATATTGGTGAACAAGTTAGCTATATGGATCAAAAAAAGTTAATTGAGTTAGTGGAATCCAGTTATGTCCAGGTGAAACGACCTGAAGTTCCGAAGATAAAAGGTGAAATGAATATCGTGTTGGAAAATTCAAAACCATTTAGTTGTGTACCAAGTAGTGTTGGGTTGCTCATGAGCGAGTGAACAAAAAAGAATTCCTCACTAAACTGAGTGAGTGAAGATATTTCTTCGAACTTGTTCTTTATTGTTCACTTGTTCATTTTTGCTCACTTGATCCCTTTTGTTCACTTGCTCTGTTTTGCTCTTTTACTTGCTCTTTTTTGTTCACTTGTTCAGTTTTGCTTTCTTATTTGGTTTCTTTTAGTTCACTTGCTAAATTGATCTCTTGCTGTTTTTGGCTCAAAAAGTATTTTTATTTTACTATTTGGATGCATTTTGCATACGGATTTACAGTCAATTAGCGGTTTTCTCAGGGCCAGTGAGAACAGAACAAGTGTCAAGTAAGCAACTGAACAAGTGAACAAGTAAGCAAGTGAACAAGTGAGCAAGTGAACATGTGAGCAAACGGAGTGAGTAGACTCGTTAAAAAAAAAAGAGCAAGTAAATATGTTCACCCAAATGAGCAGTTTTTACTCAACACTAGTACCAAGGAGACTTTTTTACAATGAAAAGGAGGCGTTACAAAAAATGTTAGATGAATACATTAAGGATGGTATTATTCAAACTAGTAAATCGGAGTATGCCTCTCCGATTGTACTAGTGAAAAAGAAATCGGGAGATCTTAGACTGTGTATATATTTTAGACGTTTAAATAAGATTATGGCCAAGGATAATTATCCTATAGCCTTAATTGATGACCTTTTAGATAAATTAGTGGGGAAATCGGTATTTACGAAATTATATCTTAAGATATATATGTTAACAAGGAGTCGGTAAAATACACATCGTTTACAACGCCTTTGGGGCAATTTCAGTTTTTGCGTATGGGACTTAAAACTTCTTCATAAGTATTTCAAAGATTCGTCGATGACATATTTTCGGATATGATAAGACAGGACAAGGACAAGACAGGACACAGAACGGGGCCTGGCACGTGGTCCAGTGACGCGTAACGCAGAGCCGTGTCGAACAGGTGCCGGAGAAAAGACGTCTGGTCAAAACTGGGCCTCGGAGATAAGTGAAGTTCTCTTTGACATCGAACTAATTCCCCGTCCAAAGTTCTTTCACTTCTGTCGCTTCTCTACCGCCGTCCTCTGTCCGTACGATCTCATCGCTGTCTCTATGCTCTGGGTCTCCACGTCGTTGTGCTTTTCCCTCAATTTATCTATGCTCTGGGTCTCCATGTCGTTGTGCTTTTCCCTCAATTTATCTTTGCTCTGGGTCTTCATGTCGTTGTGCTCTCCCCGCTCCCTTGCTGCTTAGAGATGGTCTTTAGTTTGTAGTTAACTTAGACTTATTTATTAAATAACCAAAATGGGAAAACTTCATGAACTTAATACTTCTAATAAATAACTTAACTCTAAGGAAAAATTGGGCTTATAACAGCGCATGTCCCCAAAATAAAAAGAGTGATGTCAATAATTACTCAAGATTGTTTAACATTTTTTGTTTTGAAAACCCAAACCAGCCAATTATTACAGAATGCTTAATAGATTCAGGAAGCCCAGTATCATTAATCAAAAAATCGCGTATAACGAAAAATACTAAACTAGAACCTCAAAAAGAGAATTATTTTTGATTAAATAAAAGCTTATTGAAAAGCGGTGGAAAAATATTATGTTTTGTAATGAAAAAAGAAATAAAGATTTGATTAATTTAATATTTGGGGCTGATGAATCTATGGTCTGTAATAGTGTGCTAGGCAGAGACTTTATGGAGGCCTGCGATTTAAAAATTAACTTAGAAAATTAAAAAATAATAACTATTGAGAATACTAAAACCCAAGATCATATGAAAATTAGTTCAATTTATAAGGTGCCTTGTTGTATGGAAAAAGAATTAGATTGTATTCAAAATAAGAGGGAAACTTTAGGTAACCAAACTTTAGAAAATGAAAATTTAGGCAGTGAAATGTTAGGAAATGAAAATTTAGGCAGTGAAATGTTGGGAAATGAAAATTTAGGCACTGAAATGTTAGGAAACGACAAATTAAATAATGAAATATTAGAAATATTAGAACGTGAAAGATTATGACATGAAATGTTAGGACACGAAATGTTAGATAATGAAAAGTTTTGTAGTAAAAGGATTGAATATGGAGTTTTAAAGAATGAAATTTGTGCAAAGAAAAATTATGTTGAAAATTTCGAACAACAAATGATAGAAAAAAATATTTTAGATGATGCGGAAAAGGAAAATGTATATAATATTGGTGAACAAGTTAGATATATGGATCAAAAAAAGTTAATTGAGTTAGTGGAATCCAGTTATGTCCAGGTGAAACGACCTGAAGTTCCGAAGATAAAAGGTGAAATGAATATCGTGTTGGAAAATTCAAAACCATTTAGTTGTGTACCAAGTAGTGTTGGGTTGCTCATGAGCGAGTGAACAAAAAAGAATTCCTCACTAAACTGAGTGAGTGAAGATATTTCTTCGAACTTGTTCTTTATTGTTCACTTGTTCATTTTTGCTCACTTGATCCCTTTTGTTCACTTGCTCTGTTTTGCTCTTTTACTTGCTCTTTTTTGTTCACTTGTTCAGTTTTGCTTTCTTATTTGGTTTCTTCTAGTTCACTTGCTAAATTGATCTCTTGCTGTTTTTGGCTCAAAAAGTATTTTTATTTTACTATTTGGATGCATTTTGCATACGGATTTACAGTCAATTAGCGGTTTTCTCAGGGCCAGTGAGAACAGAACAAGTGTCAAGTAAGCAACTGAACAAGTGAACAAGTAAGCAAGTGAACAAGTGAGCAAGTGAACATGTGAGCAAACGGAGTGAGTAGACTCGTTAAAAAAAAAAGAGCAAGTAAATATGTTCACCCAAATGAGCAGTTTTTACTCAACACTAGTACCAAGGAGACTTTTTTACAATGAAAAGGAGGCGTTACAAAAAATGTTAGATGAATACATTAAGGATGGTATTATTCAAACTAGTAAATCGGAGTATGCCTCTCCGATTGTACTAGTGAAAAAGAAATCGGGAGATCTTAGACTGTGTATATATTTTAGACGTTTAAATAAGATTATGGCCAAGGATAATTATCCTATAGCCTTAATTGATGACCTTTTAGATAAATTAGTGGGGAAATCGGTATTTACGAAATTATATCTTAAGAATTGATACTTTCATGTGCTTGTTAACAAGGAGTCGGTAAAATACACATCGTTTACAACGCCTTTGGGGCAATTTCAGTTTTTGCGTATGGGACTTAAAACTTCTTCATAAGTATTTCAAAGATTCGTCGATGACATATTTTCGGATATGATAAGACAGGACAAGGTTGTAGTATACATGGACGACATTTTAGTTGCCAGCAGACATATAAAGGAACACTTAGAAATATTAGCATTAGTTTTGTTGGGTCTCTGCTCTTATTTCCGCCGATTCATTAAAGACAGACAGACAGACAGACAGACAGACAAACAGACAGACAGACAGACAGACAGACAGACAGACAGACAGACAGACAGACAGACAGACAGACAGACAGACAGACAGACAGACAGACAGACAGACAGACAGACAGACAGACAGACAGACAGACAGACAGACAGACAGACAGACAGACAGACAGATAGACAGACGACACGCAGTACACTAGTGCGCACTCCCACTAACGAAGATTTGGTCTGACGCGAAGCAAATGCTTCCCAATGCAAACCGGTTCAAAATATGAGGTGCTCTCGAACCGCTGACACCGGTTTTCTTGAGACACTAGTGTAATATATATAGTTTATAAATATTTATGATTTCTTGTCAAAACATTACCAGCCGCTTCTAGTTCGCTTGAATTTGGTCCACATAACCAATTCCCTCAACTAGCGTTATGCGTAAATCTCTGACCTTGACTCTCATACGAAAGGAAAAGTGAAGAGTAAGGGACAGACAATCTGAAAACCAGTTCGGCACACTATTGGTACCGGGCCTACCGTCGTGACGGTTGTTAATGACCCTTTAAAGTGATGTCGCGTTCTTATTCAACAATCAAATTTCTTTTTTTCTGAAAGAACATATTTTTTGGACTCTCGGAAATTGGAGCTTTGATGTACTTGCTGTTTGTAAGAGCTCAATGAAAAGAGACAATTTCTTAAACTAAAGTGCTTTCCTTGTCAGATTTATAGGAGGTAGTGACTGTTAAAATTGCGGCTCTAGCAGACAAAAGTGGTCTGGTCGGCCTTGCTTTTGGAACTGCCTCTTACCTTTTACTTTTACGCACTTGCGGTAGCAGCCGTCGATGCACTGCAATACACCATGGGGAATTTTACCACTTTTTGTGGAAATAATTAATAACTTAAAACATTTATTTAAAAACTTTATTGTAAGAACATTAAAATTAAATGTTCTAACAATAACGATTTTTTCCAAATAAAACTAACGTAAATCATTTTAAAGTATTATTAAAAATGTTTTAACGATTGTTTGATGGCAAATATGAAACTTAAGATTTTAATTAAGTTTCCCACTTTTTTATTTCGAAGAGTAAATTGGGTTATCAGCTTCTTCAAAAATAAACCAGTTAGAAATGCAACCAAAATTCCAGACTTACACCTTGTTTAGACAAAGAGTGTTTCTGCTACAGCGACATATTCTTCCATAATTTAGTAAATAAGTACCAAAACGAACCGGTACAAGCAATCCGGTAATCGGTTAGAAATTAAATATTTATTTTGGTATCGGTACCGGTTCCGGTTATGGTTTTATTCCCTGATTAAAAAATTACAATTATTTATTCCTCCATTTAATATACAATCATTTTTATATATTTTTTTTATAATTAGTTTTGTCTTATGTAATTTATTTAAGAGTTTAAAATTTGTTTTTAATTAAAAAAAATTTATTCAATAAAAATAAAAAACTTAACATTTTAATAAAACATTTTTTTTTAATTTGTATTTTATTTTTAAAAGGAGGGTTAAATAAATAATAAAAATTTTTTAATGGATTTAAAAATGATTTTTTACTTTTTGTCATTCATAAATTGTCAAAAGATCCAAAATTTATCTTTTTGCCAATAAAAATTGTTAAAGTACTGTTAAGCTATAGAAAACATGAAATCCATAAAGATCCCATAAGAGGTAGAGAGTACCCCTACTTGCTGCGACGTGTTTTTATAGAAAATGGCCGAGGCCTTTTTTAAAAGAAAATTCTATATTTAAAAAATTGATAATGGCTTAACCTTTTAAAAAAAAACTAACAATATGGGTCATATATTAATATTAAGAAAATTTTCATTTTTTGTGGGGGCAATGTTTTTTAAAATCTTAATCTCACTATATTAAACCCTTTTTTTCAGAGGAATTTATGCAAAAGACACGAAGTCAAACAGGAAATACAGATTTTCAATGAGAGGGTTCTTTTTCAAAATGGAGGTTTTTTGGCCAACTAAAAAATTCGAATTTAAACAAGAAAGGAAGCTAGCTTCGAGCAGCCGAATCTTATATACCCTTGCTGAAAAAGTAAATACCTATATTTTAGTGCATTTTGCATGCAGACTCTTGGAGTTCCTACGTAGCGCAAGTTTGTTTCAGCCGAGGGCCACGCCTCCTCTAACGCTCACAATTGCCATAAAAGATTTTAAAAGGTGTCTGGCGCCCACACCTTTAAAGATTTTGGAAAAGTAAAAATTCAGTGTTTATCAATACCTATCGAAATGTAGAAGAAATTTTTCAAATCGTTAAAAAGTTCGTGCATAACTTCTCAAGTTTTATATCTCCATCTCCCTCGCACTTCCTTTAGCTGAGTAAAGGGTATCTGATAGTCGGGGCACCCGACTATAGCGATTCCTCTTGTCAAGAAAGCTTTATAACCAAGAACGTCTATAAATAATATTATAACATTACTAGCTTTACCCGAAGCGACTTCGTTCGCTTAAAATTAGTTTGAATTACGGTTATCAGGACTTTCTTATTTCCAGAAAAATTGGCGCGTTTTTTTTATTTTGATTACTTTTAAACTTCTGTGTAAACAATATCCTTCAGGATCGAGAATAAGTCTACTGGCAGAGCTAATGAGAAAAGCAATCTTCTCTAAGATCTAGTCTTATGACCTTTTATCTGCAATCGTGTCCCATTGCATAATTTTGGGGAACCCAAACTTCGCAATAACATTTCGGGTACTCCAATCTTAAGAGACAGATTATGCTCCGGAATCCCTGGTAGATTCTAAGAATTTAAAAATTCAACAGGGTAATGAACCGAATTGTCAACATCATCAGGGACATAGTCGACCGATTTATAGGAGACTTAGCAATAGTTTATTGATACCGGTTGCTCTTTTATTTTTCTTTATCAAAATGGAGCGTTCAGATAGCCATTCCTAACATTTCATGATGTGTTAGAAAAACAAAGAACCCTTTTTTGGCTTGTGCTTAGCGGGTAGACGTACTTAAAATTTCTGGAGGGGGTCATATAATTTTAATTTTTGCTCAAATAGGTCGTAAAATGGGGGATATACGATTAAATTTAAACTTTAAAGTTGCTGGTTTTATAAAAAACTCAACAAAATTATCAAAATGTGTACAAAAGAGAGTTTTTTAAACCAAAATTGAAATCATAATTGTGAATTTAAATCCTACCCCTTTGCCACACAACGGTCAATCTTGTGCATGTTTCTTTCTCTCTTTAGGCAAGCTCTCTCAGAGAGTTCATTGTACGCTTGATCGTCCCCATTTTTATACCCGTTACTCGTAGAGTAAAAGGGTATATTGTATTCATGCAAAAGTATGTAACAGGGAGAAGGAAGCTTTTCCGACTCTATAAAGTATATATATTCTTGATCAGGATCACTAGCCGAGTCGAACTAGCCATGTCCGTCTGTCCGTCCGTATGAACGCTGAGATCTCGGAAACTATAAAAGCTAGAGGATTGGCATTTTGCATGCATATTCTTGGAGTTCCTACGCAGCGCAAGTTTATTTCAAAATGGTGCCACGCCCCCTCTAACGCCCTAAACCATTTTTTGAAAGGTGTCTGGCGCCCACACCATTAAAGATTTTGGAAAACTAAAAATGCAGTTTTATTGTGACTATCAATACCTATCGAAATGTAGAAGAAATTTTTCAAATCGGACCATTCGTTAAAAAGTTATGCCAGATTACAAATTTTATATCTCCATCTCCCTCGCACTCACTTTGGCTGAGTAACGGGTATCTGATAGTCGGGGTACCCGACTATAGCGTTCACTCTTGTTATTATTTAAGATTCCAAAAATCCACTTTTGGCATATCTTTCTCATGTAGTAATTAATAATCAAATCCACGTAACAAGAAGCGAATCTTTTTAGATGCAGGAAAAAATAGAGCTTTTTAATGGGTTAAACCTTCTTTAGCAGTTTAAAATTTGGTTTATGTAGCTTTAAATCAATTCCTAACTATCTAAGAATATCTTCACAACATTACCTAGTTATATTCCCAATATTTCAAAAGATTTGAAAGAACGCGCAAACCATTTTGTAAGAATATAAATAACTTTGCGAAATTTTTTATCTTAAGACTTATAGAAGTTCATTTGAACCGATCAGCCTTTTATAGCTCATTTGAAAGGTAATTCGTTTCTTTATGGCATTTCTTATTAAAGATAGTTCCTTTCACTGAGAAAACTTGAGAACGAAAAAACCAAGAACGAATCTTCTTGATTTCAGTATTTCGTCTTCTCACTTTTTTGAGCACAAACGTTCTTGAAATCAAGAATTTTGAGAATACATCATTCTTGATTTCGTTAATCAAGCATAAGTACTCTTGAAATCGTCCCCAACTTCGTCTCAGAGATGTAAAAAAATGAGAGAGATTAAAAATGAGAGAGACATTCTCTCTGGAATTGTTCGGCAAGTTACCGAAGCTCACTTCGGATCTCGTCAAATGCTCGTTTTTTTCGGCCAGTTTCTCGGAATCAGTGAAGCAGTAAAGCGAGCATAATTGAGTGCGCTGACGACTCACACGACACACGTGTGAAGAAACTTCTAGAGAAATTAAACATTTTGAGTGCGCTGCCCTTTCTCGAACGTAAGTGTTTAATAATATTATTAATGTTAATAATAGTGAAAATGAGTTTCTAGTATATGTACCTACTTTGAACATGTACATACATGTGCTGTGAAAAAAGGCACGCCACGCTAAATGCGTCTATGTACATATGTATACATATGTATGTATGCTTATGCAGCAGCGTTGATGTGTCTAAAATTTGCAAAACACGTGCTAAGTTCTTATGTATGAGTGCATTTTCTATTATGTTCTTTTTAAGGCCATAAAATTATATTTATGTTTATTACTTTAACTATATTTTTAGGCGCTGGAGCGAACTACATATGTATGTACATATGAGTGTCTAGAATTCATAGACGAACAAAAGATCAAGGAGGCGATTCCGACAATTGGAGAAGCTGTTCGCTTGGCGAAATGTTCTACAATTTGTATTATTTATTGTTTTTTATTTTATATATAAATCTTGTAGTTTGTGGGACGTAAGCGAGAAGAAAGCGAGAAACAACCATCGCTGATTGGTATCGATTCACCTAGAGAAGGTAGCACGGTTTAAATTTTTTTTATAAATCTTAATTTGTTTTTGCTTAAAAAAAAAAAACTCACTTTAAAAAAAAAAATTTTTTTAATGAAGAGGTTTTAGCGGAATTAATGCAAAAGACAATCAATCTGATTACTAAAACCGGAGATACAGATTTTCAATGAGAGGGTACTTTTTTTAGATTTACGTTTTTTGAAAACTAAAAAAAAATCTAATTTAAAAAATAATTTTGTACACCCTTGCAGAGGGTGTTATGATTTTAGTCAGAAGTTTGCAACGCAGTGAAGGAGACGTTTCCGACCCCATAAAGTATATATAGTTTTGATCAGCATCACTACACACAAAAAAAAAAATTGTCAAAAAGTCCCCAACCACAAAAAATTGTCAATTTTGTCATGGATATAGGTATTTTTTGTTGTGAAATTAACTATTTACTTAGTAGAATTGACTATTTTTTGTGGTTGGGGACTGATTGACAATTATAACAGTTGATTTTACCAAGTTTTTTTTTTGTGTGTTGACGAGTCGATCTAGCCATGTCCGTCTGTTTCTACGCAAACTAGTCTCTCAGTTTTTGAGCTATCAGAATGAAACTTTCCCAAAAGGCTTCTTTCTATTGCCGGTAGTAATAAGTCGGAACCGGCCGAATCGGACAACTATATCTTATAGCTCCAATAGGAAGGATCGAAAAAAAACGTAAAAAAATTCTAGCTTTTGGGAATATTATTATTTAAACATTTCTGAATTTCGAATTAAATTGTTAAAAAATCGGATGACTATATCATATAGCTGCAACAAAAACGGTCGGAAAATTAAATGGAAATTAATAAGAAAAAAATTGTATCTTTGTTGATTTTATTACATCGAGAAACAACCATCGCTAATTGGTATCGATTCACCTAGAGGAGGTAGCACGTTGAAGGTAAATTTTAAACTTATAATGCTTAGAGTTTATAATAGGGGCCTTAATTTATTGTACGATTTATGTATGTTACCCAAATTTATTCATATTTAATAATGATAAGACTGCTGAAACACTTAAATTTGTTTATTTATAAGTAATTTGTAATTATGTAATATCTATAATAATAAATAAACAAGAAAGGAAGCTAGCTTCGGCGAGCCGAAGCTTATATACCCTTGCAGATTATTCCTATTCATTTAAAAAACATTACATTTTAATTAACTTGCGTATATGTTACAACAATCCAAATTTTAGCTGCTTTCGTATGACTTTGGCATTCATTTTTTGATCCTTCCTATGGCAGCTATATGATATAGCCTTCTGAATTTTGTTAAAATTTATACGAAATTTTAAAATAGTGAAGAAAAGACAAAAAAAAAGCGCGATAGCTTTAAAACTGAGAGACTAGTTTGCGTAGAAACAGACGGACAGACGGACGGACAGACGGACAGACGGACGGACAGACAGACATGGCTAGATCGACTCGTCTTGTCATGCTGATCAAGAATATATATAATTTATGGGGTCGGAAACGTCTCCTTCACTGCGTTGCAAACTTCTGACTGAAATCATAATACCCTCTGCAAGGGTATAAAAAGGAATAAAATATAAAGAAAATTAATATACAAATTTGTAATTTTTTTGAAAAATTCCTTTTGGGATCAAGAGTGAAACATTCTTGAAATCGAGAAGAACGTATTCTTGAAATCAAGAACGCCTACTCTTGAAATCAAGAACGCCTACTCTTGAAATCAAGAATAGTTTCGTCTGGGTAGGGGATATATTACTAAAATCAAGAACACCTACTCTTGAAATCAAGAACGCCTTTTCTTGAAATCAAGAATAGTTTCGTCTCGGTAGGGGATATATTACTAAAATCAAGATCGCCCACTCTTGAAATCAAGAACGCCTACTCTTGAAATCAAGAACGCCTACTCTTGAAATCAAGAATTCTGTTCTTGAAAACAAGAATACTTTCTTCTGGGTAGAGAGACATTATAAAAACCGAGAACGAATTATTCTTGGAACCAAGAACGCGTGTTCTTGAAATCAAGAACGCCTGTGCTTGAATCCAAAAATTTTTCTTCTTGAAACCAAGAAGACTTATACTGAAATCAAGAATACTTGTTTTCAAAAAAGTACTCTCAAATCAAGAATACTCGTTCTTGATTTCAGTAAAACCGTTCTTGGCTCACTTTTGATGATTAAAGGATGACATTAAAGCTGTAGTGTAAAAATAAATCTCACCTATATTGATTAGGCGCAACTCGAGATATATGTATGTACATAAAACAGGGACATGACATATTCACATTTTTAATGTTTGCCGACCTGTAGCTCGCTGTATACTCATTTCCACCTTTTTAACAAAAAGCGATTGTAACTAACGGCGCATATATGAAACTTAAAATAATATTTGTTTTTTGTGGAAGCAATGTTTAAATTTTTTTTAAATCTTAATTTGTTTTTGTTTTTAAAAAAAAAAACTCACTTTAAAAAAAAAAATTTTTTTAATGAAGAGGTTTTAGCGGAATTAATGCAAAAGACAATCAATCTGATTACTTAAACCGGAGATACAGATTTTCAATGAGAGGGTACTTTTTTAAGTTTTACGTTTTTTGAAAACTAAAAAAAAATCTAATTTAAAAAGTAATTTTGTACACCCTTGCAGGGGGTGTTATGATTTTAGTCAGAAGTTTGCAACGCAGTGAAGGAGACGTTTCCGACCCCATAAAGTATATATAGTTTTGATCAGCATCACTACACACAAAAAAAAAATGGTCAAAAAGACCCCAACCACAAAAAATTGTCAATTTTGTCATGGATATAGGTATTTGTTGTTGTGAAATTAACTATTTACTTAGTAGAATTGACTATTTTTTGTGGTTGGGGACTGATTGACAATTATAACAGTTGATTTTACCAAGTTTTTTTTTTGTGTGTTGACGAGTCGATCTAGCCATGTCCGTCTGTTTCTACGCAAACTAGTCTCTCAGTTTTTGAGCTATCAGAATGAAACTTTCCCAAAAGGCTTCTTTCTATTGCCGGTAGTAATAAGTCGGAACCGGCCGAATCGGACAAGATTTACGTACTTTTTTAAGATTTACGTTTTTTGAAAACTAAAAAAAAATCTAATTTAAAAAATAATTTTGTACACCCTTGCAGAGGGTGTTATGATTTTAGTCAGAAGTTTGCAACGCAGTGAAGGAGACGTTTCCGACCCCATAAAGTATATATAGTTTTGATCAGCATCACTACACACAAAAAAAAAATGGTCAAAAAGACCCCAACCACAATAAATTGTCAATTTTGTCATGGATATAGGTATTTGTTGTTGTGAAAGTAACTATTTACTTAGTAGAATTGACTATTTTTTGTGGTTGGGGACTGATTGACAATTATAACAGTTGATTTTACCAAGTTTTTTTTTTGTGTGTAGACGAGTCGATCTACACTCATAAAAATTTATTTCTCAATTTTAGAAATCTCGCCATTGAATTGGCTTACCCTTGAAAATGGAAAAATAATTTCTTGTAATTAGAAAATTTGCCTTTAAATATAGAAAACCTTTCTTGATGGAAAAAATTCAAGAAATAATTTTTCTTGAAAATAGAAAAATGAAAATCTCATATGTTTGTTTTGCCGTCGCAGCCAAAACATTTTCTACGTATTTAATGGCGAAATCGCCTTTGAATATGTGAAAGAAATGTCCCTTGAATATAAGAAAGTAACCATTGACTTCCTTCGGCTACCGAATGTTGACGACAGAAAAAAACGAAGTAGGACGAAGGGCCTACTCGGCCCGACTACTACCCGGCTACCGACTTCTTTGATCTTCCGAGCGTCAGATGTGATAAAAGATTCGTAAGTGATGGACGTGATTTTCAAGCGGATAAAGAGTGAAGCCTTTTCCAATTATTCAAAGGTATGTACATATATAATTTTTTGTATAGCGCGCATACAAATGTATGTATCTAATTAAAGGAAAAATTCGAAATCTCTAAACCAAGTTTAACACAAACTTAGTTGAATTGTTTTCTAGCTAAAAGCTACGTACATACATACATTTGTACATCTATTTGTAGGTGTAGAGTTCTATAATAACTTCACCTTATTTCTTGCATTATATTTATATTCCAGAGTGAAACATGTCGGAGAAATCCCTAAAATACCTGCAGTTAGAGCAGTTGCATCTGACAAATAATTGATTTGGCGAAGCTGTAATTTTGTTTTAAAACCTTCTAAGGTAAGTATATCAAAAAGAAAAATATGTTGTATTTGTTTGACATAGGCATGTAAATATGTATGCAGGTACGCGATTCATCCGATCTGAAAGTCGATTTTCAACCCTTCTATCTTTTGCTCCTCTCTCTCGCTCTCTTGACCGACGTTTCTCTCTACTACTTCTTCAAACTGTCATGATCTGGCCTGCTTACATTCGCTCGTACGTGTCTCTCCCGTGTCTCTCTCTCTCTGAACTTCGATTTTCAACCCCCATCTTCGAGTTCTATCTGCCTTGCCTCTCTCTCTCGGTCTTTTGACCAAAGTGTTTGTATTTTGGCTATTATTAACATTACATTATTTCAAAAAATGTTGTGTATCTAAAAATAAATATTTTATATCCCAATAACTCTTTTTTTTCCAGATGAAGGAATGCGAAGAAAATGGTTTTTATGCCTGTAACTAGATACTGAGTTTTGTGATCACCTTATGTCATATGAAGTTCAAAAGGCCATGGGGTATACAATAGTTAAATTATGTGAATTAAATACACCACCAATAATAACTCATATGCTAATATGCAAAAATTTGATAATTAAAAATGTTTAAATGTTAAGTGTTAAATGTTTCAAATGTAATTAAATAAAAAATGCAATATCAAAATAAAACGAAGTTACATTTTATTTTATATTTCAGAGTTAATGTAAAACTTCCATTCAAGAAATATTATTTCTTAAATCAAGAAATAAAATTTCTTGAAAGGAAATTTTAAATTTTTTAACAAGAAAGAATCCACCTGTAAAACAAGAATTTATTTTCTTGTTTTAAGAAATATTTTTCCTTGTTTGAAAGGTGCCTTTTTAAAAAACCATTTCTTGTTTTAAGAAGTTTAATTTCTTGAAACAAGAAAGAAACCACCTTTGAAACTAGAATCGCCTTTCTTGTTTCAAGAAATATTTTTTCTTCTTTTAATGGTGGCTTTCAAAAAAACCCTTTCTTGTTTTAAGAAATTTAATTTCTTGTTTCAAGAAATATTTTTTCTGGTTTTAAAGGTGCCTTTCAAAAAAAACATTTCCTAAAACAAAGGTGAGGTCGCCTTTGGCAAAAATTCAAGAAAGAATTTCCTTGATTTAATGGAAATTCTTCGATTTTTTTTTATGAGTGTAGCCATGTCCGTCTGTTTCTACGCAAACTAGTCTCTCAGTTTTTGAGCTATCAGGATGAAACTTTCCCAAAAGTCTTCTTTCTATTGCCGGTAGGAATAAGTCGGAACCGGCTGAATCGGACAACTATATCTTATAGCTCCAATAGGAAGGATCGAAAAAAAACGTAAAAAAATTCTAGCTTTTGGGAATATTATTATTTAAATATTTCTGAATTTCGAATTAAATTGTTAAAAAATCGGATGACTATATCATATATCTGCCATAAAAACGGTCGGGAAATTAAATGGAAATTAATAAGAAAAAAATTGTATCTTTGTTGATTTTATTACATCCTCTTCATTTTTGGGATATAGCTTTTCTATAACATTTTAAAATTTCAAATTAAATTTAACAAAATTCGGATGCCCATGTTATAAAGCTGCCATAACAAAAGGGCTAAAACTTAGATTGCAAATAAATCTAAATTTAATGTTTTTGCAAGTTAAAAAAAAAAAACGACTAAAATCGCCCTTGGTTTTAGAAAATCGCCTATGAATTTGCTTTACTGGCGATTTTGTCTATATTAAAGAAAATAGGTTCTTAATAACAATGGTGTTTTTTTCTAAAAAATAAGAAAAAAAATCTGCAATTAAAAAATTTTTTACTAGAAAGTAAAAAAGTTATGTCTTCCAATTTAGAAATAAAGGTTTTCTAAGAAATAGAAATACTGTTTTTTCAAATATAGAAAAATATTTTTCTAGAAAATACAAAAATCTTGCTTTGGCAATCGGAACGAACTATGCCGGTTGTTTCTGTGACTTTACGTCCCCCTTGTGTTGTTGTTGTTTTTCGTTCTTGTTTTTCATCTTATTTTAATTTATTTTAATTGAGCACATGTATGGGAGATGTATATGTTTATTATGTTACATGCACTTTAAGTTTCAAATTGGACCTGTAATTATAACTGAAATGAGTATACAAATTACAAATTATACATATAAAAACCCAATAATTTACTATTTTGAGAAAAACATCTTGGTCGCCTCACGAGGGAATCGAACCGCTTGCCTCACAGTTTGCAGTCAAGCACTCTACCAGCTGCGCCACGGAAGCATCACGTGAGGCGTTGTACGAAGTCTATTCACATTTTGTTCTCTTACTTTTAGTCAAATTGATCTGACTCTCTTCTCGTTATTCCCCACTAGTTGTTCATTTTATTGTGTTTGTTAATAATTATTGATTAACATTAATATGTATAAACAAACATATATTTTATAATGGTACATAAGTAGCCAGTGGCGGATCTAGGATTTTGTTGTGAATACCAATTTCCTTTCAGTTTTCACCCGAGTGGGGGGTGATATATAACCCGTATCACAAATTTTCAAACATTTTTTTCTGTTTTTTAGAACAAATATTTCGTTTAATGGAGAATTAAGTGTAGAAAAATATTTTCTCTTTATAGAACTTTTTTTCTAAAGCACAGAAAAATTTTGTTTTTCTATATTTAAGAAAAATAATTTTCTGAGTGTAGGAATGATCTGCAGGGGTATATAAGCTTCGGCTGGCCGATAATTTTTCGACTAATTTTTGACAACTAGTTAACTCTTCTGTTGTGGGGTTGCCACGTCGTCTCAAATTAGCGCGCCTTTTATTTGGAGTTTTAAAGAACGGACGAGAAACCCAAAACCGATTGCCATCTGAAAAAATATATTCTTCCTTTAGCTTTATTCTACTTTGCAATTAATTTCAATTCCGATGATATAATTATGACCATAAAACATCAAGGAACTTGATAAAAATAACATTTTCATATAAGGATATTTTTAAACAGCGGAAAGTTTCGCGGTGATTTTTTGGGAAGTTAACAGAGTAACAACAGAGGGAAATTCGAATCCGTGCAGTTCTTTCGGTAGTGTGTCTTGGAAATGCCAGTTAATGTTGTCATTTACCCCATAGTGCAGTAGTTGGAAACAAGCGTCAGAGAGCTTTTAACTTATCCAATACTGTATTACACAAACACGGAAGTGACGACCAGCGTTCTAGACTGGCGTAACAACTGCAATTCTTACAAATTTCAAGTTTTCATACATTACGGCAATCTTATTTTCTTTTTTTGGGTCTTTGAACAACGTTAGACAGCCAAGCGGAAAACAATATGTAAACAAGTTTTAAAGTTAGTGTAGAGAAGTAGAAATGGCACTGATGCCGCTTATCGGAGGGACGATAAGAGAAAAAATACACAGAAGAACTCGTTTTCCGGCGATTGCGAAAATTAAAAGAATCGTAGAGAAATTGGCCGCAATTGAATACAGTAAATTCAGTAAAATGCTATTGGTAATACACCCAAAAAAAGGAAGTTTCAATAAAATATCGGTTATATTAAAAGTAAAGGTACTATAGGTAAGATAAAAGAGCTGGTATTGATTAAATACAAAATAAAATAATATTATTTTCATACTACATTTTATTACATTTTGACTCTGTTGCTTGAATTGTAAACCATAGGTTCGATATTAAATAATGTTATAAAATTTAAATTATACTTAAAAAATTATAATACCCCTGCAAGGGTATACAAATAATTAAAAATGTATTTCCGATTAGATTTTGTTTTGATTACACAATGTTATATTACAAATTTACCTCGATGGATTCGCTCCCAAATTGAACTGCGTTCACCGAAAAGTTTCCTGACGCAAGGATTCTCAGAAAAAGGACCTACAATTTGGAAAAATGATTTAAATTGTCAATTTTTCGGGGTCATTACCGGCAAACGAATTCTTCATTTGTTGTGGTGTTAAAGCATTTTAAATGCGTCACCCTGTATCTTTCTCCTGGTACTATTTTATTAATTAAATTTTAGCCTAGTAATTGGATAAGAAAAATTACAACAACTTATTTATAAAAAAAAGGGCGACAACATTACTACTATTTTAACCGCAGCTGTACATTTAATTATTTTATGGATATATTTTCTTCTAAAAAATCTTAAAATTATTTTGAATTAGAATATGAATATAAAGTGTGTCACTTTTGAAATGCTTTGACACCACAGCAAATAATAATCTGTTTGCCTGTAATAACCATGAAAATTTGGCAATTTTTAGAATTTTTCCAACTTTGAGGTCCTTTTTCTCAGAATTCGTGCGACGGGGAACGCAGTTCAAATTGAATGTTCTTAGCGAATTCAAATTTATTGCATCCAACGGGGTAAATTAAAAAGGATACATTTTGTAACACAGTGTTATTAATATCCATTATTCATTAAAAAGTTTTTTTCCGAAAAATGTCTCCAATTTTAGGGGAAGAGTAGTGTAGCATACTTTTTCAAACCATATTTTCCATAGGATTTCATCCATTTATTATTTTAGGTCATATTGGCGGATCATGACGCAAGTCGAACTGTGTCCTCTTATAGTAGTCTGATCCAATAAAGGAAATTTGTATGCAGATTTACAGCATGCTGTTGAGTTCTTGATACTTGTAACGCAAATATTTTGACCTCTTGAAATACAAACAGCCTGAGCTTTAATAAAGCTTAATACTAATTTAAAAAGGAATTCGTAATCCAGCCTCGTCAAAATGATACGTTTACGTAGGGTTAGGGTTAGACAGTTGGAGGTTGGAGAAAATCTGTGATGCGCCTCATCGCCATAAAAGTTAAGCGAATAACAAATGAGACGCGAGAGATGTTCGTAAATAATTTAAAAGTAATCAAAACATCGGCAATAGCACTAAGCACGTCCTTGCAACTACAAGCTTCGACAATCCCATACCCCTTTATATAAACTTTCTTTCCTCGCTCCTGAACCAAGCACCTTTAAAGTCCCTCGCAAATAATAAATTAAATATTTACTACGGATTGTGCACGCGAATGAAGTTTTATCCGAGAAATGCGCCGTGTTTAATTTTAACAAAAAGGCACGCTAGATTTGAGTGTCTTTACGTCCAGATACCCGCTACTCTTCTCTGTACATCGGATCGATTCGAGGCAACAAGTTGTGCCCATACACTCAAAAAAATAGTTTCTAAATTTTAGAAATCTCGCCATTGAATCGGCCTGCCTTTGAAAATAGAAAAAAAATGTCTTATTATTAGGAAATTTTCCTTTGAATATAGAAAACTTTCTAGATGAAACAAATTCAAGAAAGAATTTTTCTTAAAAATAGAAAAATTAAAATCTCATATGTTCTTTATGCCGTCGCAGCCAAAAACTTTTTAACGTATGTAAGGGCGAAATCGCCTTTGAATATGTGAAAGAAATTGCCGTTGAATATAAGAAAATAGCCTTTAAATTCCTTCGGCTACCGAATGTTAACGACAGAAAAAACAAAGTAGGACGATGGGCCTACTCGGCCCGACTACTACCCGGCTGACTAAAAATGTACATGTTTTGCCATTTTTAATGCTCTGCCTGAAAGCACTAACATATCTTAGCAACCTAATCATAATAAAATACATTCAAGGGCTTTGATATAATGTCAAACAACGACTAGTCGATAATATCGAAACAGTCGACTAAAATGCTGTCAAACAGTCGCCTGACTACTATCTACTTCTCTGATCACCCAAGCGTCAGTTGAGAAAAAAGATTTGTTAGTCATGGATGTCATTCTCAAGCGGCAAAGGGGTCAAGCCTTTTTCCAAACATTCAAAGGTATGTACATATATAATTTTTTGAATAGCGTGCATTTAAATGTAAGTACATATGTAAATAATTAAAGGAAAAATCGGAAATCTCTGAACCAAGTTTTATAAAAATGTTGTCGAATTTTTGTTTTGGCACGAGCCATTCTCTCCTAGGGCACACGCCGTCTTCTTTGTGTCGCTGTCCGTAACCAGACAAGCCAACAACAATTCATTCGCTGAAGAATTTCAAATTTTCCCAAAACACAAATCATTGTAAGGAGGCTTAAAGCAACAGGGGAGCGCCGCCGCAGAAGGAATCAAGGAGCGACACGAACCGAACGAGGTGCGTCATTTACCAGGAGCCTGGAATGGTCTTAGCGTGGATCTAACGTGTTGCTAAATATTCTTCTACCTTCGAGTGTTCTTCCTTAGAACTAAAAAAGTAGCAAAAAGTTATTGTACCACGTTGAAATTGGTTGGGTTTTTTTGTAATACCAAACTGAATTTTTCCTATTAGTTTTACCTTAATGGGAACGGTCGTTATTCCGGAAATCATTAAGAACGAAAACTGTTTGTCTAACTTAATTTAATGTATAACAACGAAAGACTGCTTTGTTTTTTATTGTTTTATTATACCCGTTACTCGTAGAGTAAAAGGGTATATTGTATTCGTGCAAAAGTATGTAACAGGGAGAAGGAAGCGTTTCCGACCCTATAAAGTATATATATTCTTGATCAGGATCACTAGCCGAGTCGAGCTAGCCATGTCCGTCTGTCTCTGTCCGTCCGTCCGTATGAACGCTGAGATCTCGGAAACTATAAAAGCTGAAAATTTGGGATTAACAACACAAATTCTTGGGCTTCCCGCAAGTTTATTTCAGACGAGCGCCACGCCCCCCTAACGCCCACAATCGCCTTAAACGATTTTATGTGTGTGTCTGTGTCTGGCGCGCATACCTTTAAAGATTTTGGAAAAGTATGCAGTTTTATTGTGTTTATCAATACCTATCGAAGAGTAGAAGAAATTTTTCAAATCGGACCAATCGTTAAAATCTTTAATGGTGTGGGCGCCAGACACCTTTCAAAAATGGTTTAGGGCGATTGAGGGCGTTAGAGGGGGCGTGACACCATTTTGAAATAAACTTGCGCTGCGTAGGAACTCCAAGAATATGCATGCAAAATGCCTATCCTCTAGCTTTTATAGTTTCCGAGATCTCAGCGTTCATACGGACGGACAGACGGACAGACGGACATGGCTAGTTCGACTCGGCTAGTGATCCTGATCAAGAATATATATAGTTTATAGGGTCGGAAAAGCTTCATTCTCCCTGTTACATACTTTTGCACGAATACAATATACCCTTTTACTCTACGAGTAACGGGTATAATTAGATATCGTTTTGAAACCATGAAGAAAATCTCGATACGTTTCACAAAGAATCACTCATATTTTTTGAGATTATTTCATAAGGTATAGTGGTCCGATCCGGCTCGTTCCGACATAATTACTATCTGCAATAAAAATTAGTCTTTTGGGAAAGTTTCATCGCGATAGCTTTAAACCTGAGAGATCGCATAGAAACGGACAGACGGACATGGCTAGATGGACTCGGCTATTGGTGCTGATATATATACTTTGTGTGGTCGGAAAAGTCTTCTTCACTGCGTTGCAAACATCTGACTGAAATTATAATACACCTGCAAGGGTATAAAAAATCCTGAAAGAAACGATTTTATCAGAACTTTTTTCTTAATTTCCACAAAAACAACAATATTTTGTCCTATGGAAACTGCTTAGAAACAAGAGAGAACGCTATAGTCAAGTGCCCCGACTATCAGATACCCGTTACTCAGCTAAGGCGGTGCGAGGGAGATGAAGATATAAAACTTTGATCGCGCATAACTTTTTAACGAATGGTCCGAAAAATTTTAAAGGTGTGGGCGTCAGACATTTTTTAAAATCGTTTAAGGCGATTGTGGGCGTTAGAGGTTGGCTATAATAAACTTGCGCTGCGTAGGAAGCCCAAGAATAAGTGTGGGTAATCCCAACTCTCTAGCTTTTGTAGTTTCCGAGATGTCAGCGTTCATACAGACAAACAGACAGACGGAAAGACGGACAGACGGACGGACGGACATGGCTAGATCGACTCGGCTAGTGACCTTGATCTAGAATATATATACTTTATAGGGTAGAAAACGCTTCCTTCTACCTGTTACATACTTTTGCACGAATACAATATAACCTCTTACTCTACGAGTAACGGGTATAACTATTCCGGCCTGCTGCAGTTTGCACTCGGAAGTGAATTTGTTAACATTGTCGGATTGCCCTTTGCAGCTGACTGCAAAGGCAGTCTTATATCTTAAGGCTTTCCTCAAATTTCCAACCAAAGGGCGGATTAAATTTTGGCCCGCTATTGATTTGTATCTATCCTAATTAGCAATGTTTACATTTAATGCATAAAACTCAAGAAACAGTCAATAACCAGTCTTATAATCAATTGCAATTTCATGGCAGTTCTGTACAATTTTGGCATCCAGCCCTACACAATACTGAACAGAAAGGGTTGCCGAGGTCTCCAAAATATATCCCTATTAAAAACTTTTCGATCAGTTTAAGCATTAAAATACGTGATATTTTATAGCAAAACATGTTTATAGGTAGCTCGGGTAAATACTCATTCTTACCATAAAAAAGTGGGCATTATAAGAATGTTACAAATCATCTAAAAAAAAACTTTTTTCGAGCCTACCATGACAGCTCTGGCCAATTTTAGCCAAATCCGAGCGGAATTTAGAACAAGGGCGGGGCATTTGCAATAATTGTAAATTGTAGAAAAACCGCGAAATCGCGAAACCGCGAGGATGAACCAAAAACCCCGAATTCTTTAGAAGAGGCCGGCCATTGACTGCGAATTCTTCAGAAAAGGATTGACTATAATAATTGTGATCCAATGTTGTTATGGGACTATTTAGAAATGCATATAAAACTACCGCGAATTCTTGGCCCAAAAGGCCCAATAAACGAAATTAAAGCTAAAATTCAGCTTTATTTCCTTTACGAATTAAATTAAAAAGGGCTGATATTTTCTATTTATTAAGAAAAGGTCAATTACCATTATTATTTTTACTGAAAAATAAGCATTAGAATTGAATATTTCAAATGTAATGAAATATGTTTTCATTGGCATTATTTTTTTAAAAGTAATGTAATGCTATTTTATTAGCATTACTTTTTGTAATGCTGATAAAAATGCCAATTCATTACAAAAGTATTTCATTGGGCACAACTCTGCTATATACATACGATACTCAAAAGCTAAAATAGTATTATTTTCATATTTCAAGCTTTTTAATATGGAACTTAGATAGTTTTTGACCCAACTGCAATCACCACTTATTTCAGTTTACGTGTCGCCGCCTGGGATAAAAATTAAATTTGTCAGCTTTGTAAGTATTCCTACATACATTTTATACTTATCAGTAACTCTAGTTTATCAAATAGTTTTTTAAAAATACTCCAATTTGTTGAAAGGTTTTTGTTAATGGGCTTTTTTTTAGTATGTCCGTGTTTTTGTTTATATCTTAAGTTGCGATTAGGTCATATTTGTTTTACATTGCAACTACACATAAACACATATTTGCAAATATTTATAAAAATGATAATAATATCATTTTGCCGAATTCTCTCTCTCTCTCTAACTTTGAAAAAGAGCGCAAGAAGCAATATGGCGAATAAAATGACATGAGTGGAAGCGAGAAAGTCGGATTCAAAATTCGAACTGACGTACATCAAGCATGTTGTCTCGATTGCACTACTATAGTAGGTAAGTAAAGCGTATTCATATATAAACAAACATAAGAGCTTTTAAAACAAAAAGGAAACCAGACTCTGCCGTACAGAAATGAAAAGCACTTGCAACTGTGCATATGTATATGTATATGAATGCGAAACTATGTGTGTATGTGAGATGCGACTATGCTATGTAAAATTGATATTACCGAAATATCGTTTTTACGGTTCGACCATATCAAGTTGAAATTTATATTACATAAGGTAAAATTAATCATCGTTTCATATCGATTTTGTTTTTTTGATGTATAATGTCACCCCATAATTTTGCCAAAGTTTGCGACCTTGTAGCTCACAATTTACTGAATGAATCCTTTTCATTTATTCGGCAAAGTTAAAAGGTGACATTATAGTTGTAATTTAAGAAAAATATATCCTAAATTGGTTAGGCGCAACTCTATATATAAATAAAATCAATCATCAACATCAATCAAATCAAATCATGCAAAAATGTTTGACTTCATTTCTGTGATCTAGGGATCCAACTCTACCAGGAACTACCATCATCCTTCTTGGTGTATTTTGGCTGTAAACTAGTTTAATCAATTATCAAGTTTGTGGTGCTGATAACTTTAACGAACGACTAGTCTTTGCAGAGTCTGTTATCAGACGATTTGGGGGGTTTGACAAACCTAAACAACAAAAGTAGGGGAATGTTTTTTCTCAGTTTCGTCAACAAATACCTTTCGATTGGTGTATTAATCGCACTCACCACATCAGATTTTCAATTCTGTGCCAAATATAAATAATAGTCGCTTTCGCACACTTATGCATCGTCACTACGTTTACACAGTTATATATACTTTGAAGGGTCGGAATCGCTTCCTCTTACCTGTAATATTCTTTTCATCGATTACAATATGTCCTTTTTCTTTCAAATATATATGAACACAAATGTAAATTGTGCTTGGATATTCCACAGAATGTGGAACTGCTGACTTTTGACAAGCTTTAATGTGGTAAAGTTTTTTTCTTAAGAGTGCAGCGTGCCGCGAAAGAGTAACAGCGTTGAGAGTTATCGTATTAAGAGGCGGTAACCGACTTTCTGCGCTCTCGGCTGGGTGTGCGTGTTGACGGGGAGTTGGCCAGACTCTTTGACATTAACGATCGTTGCGGATCGGGCTATCGGCTGGCGCAGCGGCAAGAGACCTCGGCCTATAAAAGAACCACATTTAGTGCGCGCTGCTTTTTGAAGTAGCTTCAGTGGTATTTTGACAGCGAAGTTGGCCAGTGTGAGAGCTGCCCGATCCGATCCGAACCAAACCCAGCCCAGCCACAACCAGTTAGACAACGAAGACCGGGCACTGCAACCCAGCAATAATAGCAAATCAAGTGAGTCCGAGTCAAGTGAAGAAACTGAAATATATACGCAGAAGACTTAGGTTCCAGAAGGACCTAACAGCTGGCGAGGAAAAGTCTTGGCCATTTGACATTCATAACGTGAATCTTATTTGGGGAGACTAGAACGCGACGTTGTGCGCATTTTAATTACCCAATCAGTAGATGCGGTTATATCAATGCCAGCGCAGCAAACTTTAATAAAGTTGTATAATAATGTAAGAGCCAAAAGCCTGCACTGCAAACCTGCTTAAAACCCGAATTAGCAAACAAAATTCGATGGTTCGCCTTACATAAAATACCTGTTTGGTCAACAGTTTCGATATGACGTTAGCCAACCCAATATAGGATTTTTTAAAAATTGACCGTTAAATTAGTCTGAAAACCCGATATTTAGTACCCACCTCCAATTAATTCCTCGGACCGCGACCCAATTTTTCCGATCAAAGGCATTGGCTCTGACGCGGCGAAGTGCACACACAACTGCAAAGCAAGCTGTGTAACCAAATAAAATTTGCGGCCTATGCCAATAGCTATAGCATATCTGGTTTGTTTTCCCCACGACGAAAGCAACTTATTTACACTCCCATTTTTTGAAAAAACGGTGGACAATTTGGAGCGAAAATAATGCCTCTCTGACTATTCTTGGCGTGATGTGCTGGTTGTAATATACTGATAAGCGGTGTCTTGTCATACGTTTTGTAGATATTATTCCACCGAAATGACCAAATAGCGTAATGTGGTTTCATGGCCAATACTTAAGATAACATTTACGTCGATTGAAATGCTTTGATTTCTTTGCTTTCTTTTTTTATTTTCCAAACAAACAAAAATTAATAACTCTTTTAAATCATAATTCTTTTCTGAGATATCTTTACCCTTCTTCGTCAGAAAATTACAACAGGACAGTATCGCCCCTAGAAAGTAGAGCTGCAAAACTATCAATAGTGACTAAATTCGATTGTTTGACAGCATTTCAGTCGACTGTTTTCGATATACATAGTCGACTAGTCGATGTTTGACAATACATTAAAGCCCTTGACTGTATTTTATTATGATTATGGGACGAATATCATCACAGAAATATTTAAGTGTACCATTAATTATTCGAAACTTCCCCAAACTGTACTGTCCATCGCCCCACAAAAAAAAATGTTGTTTTAGTTTTAATATATATATGCGCCAGTTATTTAGTTACAATCGGTTTTTGTAAAAATGTGGAGCCATTTTAATTTTTTAAAATATCGAATTATTTTTTACAAGCCCTCGACTTTTTTCTATGAAAACACGTCGCAGCAAGTAGGGCTTACTCGCTCACTCTTATCGGATCCTTATGGAGTTAATACTTTCATCGTTTAACAGTCCATTACCAATTTTAATGACAAAAAGTTCAATTTTAAGTCGTTTGACAATTTCTAAGTGACAAAATGTAAAAAAGTCATTTTTTACAATTACAATTACAAATTTTTATTTAACCCTCCACTTAATAAGCAATATTTTTAAAATTTTTTTATTTATTATTTTTATATAATATTATCTATGTATATATTGTTAAACCTTTTTCTAAATATTTGTTTTTAATTTTATTTATTTATTTATTTGTTTTTTTACCCTAATCAAGGTATAACGAGATTTGAAACAGAAGCATCTAAAATATTTGCATGTTATATGCAATCTCAGAACTATAGGATATAGAAATATTTCCATAAAATTTCAGAAATTTTCCTTTAATCTAGGAAGTACTTTTCTTAAACTTAGAAATTGTTTTCTTAAAACAAGATAGAACTTTATTTATTTCCAGAAAATTGTCTTTATTCAAACAAAATTCATAGATATGTATTAAATAATTAATATTATTAAAATTGCACTATTTTATTTCCTAAACAAAAAAAAAGAAAAGAAAACAAGAAAAGGCCATTGTAAATATTTCCTAAACAAAATTATTAATATTAATATTAAGTATATAATATATTATTATTGATATTTACTTACTGTCAAATCATCAACAACATCTGAAACTAAAATATTTCCTGCAACCGAATATGAAAAACAAGAGAGAACGCTATAGTCGGGTGCCCCGACTATCAGATACCCGTTACTCAGCTGAAGGGATTGCGAGGGAGATGGATAATAAAACTTTGATCGCGCATAACTTTTTGAACGAAATATCTATATCTCCCTCGCACTCCCTCCAGCTGATAGTCGGGGCACCCGACTATAGCGTTCTTTCTTGTTTTAATATTTGGTATGCAACTTTGTAAGATAGCTTAACTTGTTCGCCGGAATACACGCGTTCTCCGAATAAAGAAATTATCCTCATGTTGCTTAATAAATTCGTCACGAAGTACAAAAATCAAATATTTGTATTCCCAAGACCTACTAGTAAATAAAACTAGTAAACTAACCGTCACAAAAGTTGATATATCAAAACGTTTTTATGTTCATGGTTGGATCGCAACTAGTTTTTTCCTCGTCAAGAAATGTTTTAGTTTTTTTATGAGAATATATTCTAATTATCGTACAATTTTATATCTTTTAAATTATACTTTTTAAACTTTTTTATTTTTTCTTTATAGATATTTCTTTTGAACTACGAAACAATAAAAATGTGTGGTAAGTAACAGCAGTAATATTCAGTTATATATTACATATCTTATTTGAAATTTATGTTGAATAAAAAGGTTTACTGTATATTTAACAAGACAGAACGCTATAGTCGGGTGCCCCGACTATCAGATACCCGTTACTCAACTAAAGGGATTGCGAGGGAGATATAGATATA
The DNA here is from genome assembly GCA_035046095.1 of Drosophila pseudotakahashii. Taxonomy (NCBI): domain Eukaryota; kingdom Metazoa; phylum Arthropoda; class Insecta; order Diptera; family Drosophilidae; genus Drosophila; species Drosophila pseudotakahashii. The sequence goes on along the minus strand of JAWNOE010000241.1, from coordinate 53,870 downwards.
AAACTTTGATCGGGCATAACTTTTTAACGAATGGTCCGATGTGGTCCGCCCACATTTTTGAAGATTTCGGAGAAGTAAATTTGTGGGCGTTAGAGGGGGCCTGGCGCTCGACTGAAATAAACTTGCGCTGCGTAGGAAGCCCAAGAACATGTGCGAGTAATCCCAACTTTCTAGCTTATATAGTTTCCGAGATCTCAGCGTTTATCCAGACAGACAGCCGAACAGACGGACAGACAGACATGGCTAGATCGACTCGGCTAGTGATCCTGATCAATAATATATATGTATACTGTATAGAGTCGGAAAAGCTTTCTTCTGCCTGTTACAGTATACAGTATACGCTTTTACTCTACGAGTAACGGTTAAAAAAATATGTATATAGACATTAAAAAAGAAAAAACAATATTAGAAAACGTCTGCCCTTTGCGGGAATCGCTGATCAACGCTTTAACCAGCACGACCACAGACCGAGTTGACCGAGTTTGACTTTTAAAAATTTTGCCCCTCGATTATCAAAATTACAAAAATTAAATTTTGTCCAAAATGTGTTTCCACGTTTTCGCACACATACATACAAAGCCCACTTACACTAATACATTATGTACTCAATATACGAAATCTAAAAATTACAGTATGCAAATAATTAACTTTTGAGAACATGTTTTTACTAACAAATTTTGTATTTCGACTGCCGCATTTTATACACTGCATACCATTTTGGAAAAATATACATTCCAGACTGTTTCGATGTAATTGAAAAAATTCCATCTTAGCTTTAAATAAGGACTTTATTTTATAGAAATAATTTAAGATTTATTTAATAAAAGAAAATTCTTTTACGCACAAAAAAAGATCAAAGTAAAATTTATTAATGCAGATTGTTTAGTATCACTTTTCCAAAAAACATATATAATTTTGTTTTTGCTTGCTATACGTATTGTATTTAGCTATAGTTAACTAACTATGAAAAATAGTTACTCTAACGTAACATCTTCCTATTCTACCATTTTTTTTATAGTTTCCTTACCCTATATTATGGTTAAATTAAAAAAATTAAGTTGGTAAATTTTTAATTCTTTTTTTTGTGTGTTATATTATTATTTTATTTTCTTATTTTTATTTTAAATATTTAAGGTTTGTGATTTATTTTGTATCAAATGCAGATGCCGTAAGCTCATGAATATTAATATTACCTAATTTTACGAAAACAGGAATCTTTGCCTATCTAAATTACCTAACGCCGAAGTCACGCCTAGAGGTGCTAGATTTGTTGGTTACCGGCTTGAAGAGATTAGAGTACCGTGGTTACGACTCTACTGGAGTGGCAATCGACTCACCGGATAATAAGAACATCGTAATGGTCAAGCGTACGGGAAAGGTCAAAGTCCTTGAAGAGGCGATTCAGGAGCGTAAGTACTCTTACCTCTTATTTTTGCTGTAAAATGGGTAATTTTTGTATTTTTTTTAATTCTGTGTTTGGTAATAAGTAGTGTTACATATGTACTCACTAAAATAGGTGTGATAACTGTTTTTAAAACTTTCGAATTTTTTTGGAGGCAAAATAGAGCGGCAACAAACAGAACACTATTAACACTATTTTTTTTTTGGTTGCATTTAAGAATATTGCCTTTAATTGATTCGCCAAAGAAAGTTAAAAATTTCGCTTATTGAAATTATTGGAAATGAATTAAAAGGCTTATTTTCGAAGGCAATGCCAATGCGCAGGTGGGGCAAATTGTCTGTTGTTTTAAAAAAAGGAATCGTAATTCGAAACACGCAGTAGAAAAGAAGTAATATCACCAAACTTGGTAACGCGCTTGATGCGTCAAAGTAAGATGGACCCATTTAAGCCGGCTAGCAAGCTGAATAAGGATCTAAACATATCAGCAGCCATTACAACTGTTAGATCTTATTTACATGATAAAAAATTATTAGCTCGCAGTCCGAGAAAAGTACCTTTATTGACTAAGAAGAACCTAGCAAAACGAACGAAGTTTGCAAAACAGTACCTCAGTTGGCCCCAAGAAAAATGGCGGAACATATTGTGGTCTGATGAGAGCAGAATTATTTTATACGGTGTAGAAACATCTCGGTCTTACGTAAGGAGACTCCCCAATACGGAATACTTTCAAATCGATTAAACAAGGGAAATTCAGCATCATGGTGTGGAAAGGCTTTTCTTATTACGGAGTCGGTCCTATTCACTGGATTAGACCCATCATGGACCAACTTGTCTACGTCGATATTTTAGAAACTGTTATGTTAAGTTATGTTATGTTAAGTTAAACGTATTCGAGTGGCTCGCACAGTCGCCAGATCTGAATCCGATTGAAAATCTTTTGATTAACATTAAAAATACGTTTTTAAGTCAAAGCCAAGAAATAACAAGAAAGGAAGCTAGGTTCGGCCAGCCGAAGCTTATATACCCTTGCAGATCATTCCTATTCATTTAACAAAAAACCTTAAATTTAAATTAACTTGCGTATATGTTACAATAATCCACACTTTAGCTGCTTTCGTATTACTTTCACATTAATTTTGTGATCCTTCATTCCTATTCATTTACAAAAACATTAAATTTAAATTAACGTGCGTATATTTTACAACAATCCAAATTTTAGCTGCTTTCGTATTACTTTGGCATTCATTTTTTGATCCTTCCAATGGCAGCTATATAATATAGTCGCCCAAATTTTGTTAAATTTTATTAGAAATTTTAAAATGTTAAAAATAAGCCATATTCCAGAGAAGAAGAGAATGTAATAAAGATCAACAAAGATATAATTTTTTCCTATTAATTTCCATTTAATTTTTCGACCGTTCACATGGCAGCTATATGATATCCGAATTTTCAAAAATTTTATTCGAAATTCAGAAATATTTAAAAAATAGTATTCCCAAAAGTAGAAGGTAATATTTCAAAAAACATCAGAGCTAGAATTTTTTTCGATTCTTCCTATGGGAGCTGTAAGATATAGTTGTCCGATCCGGTCAGTTCCGACATATATACTACCTGCAATAGAAATAAGACTTTTGGGAAAGTTTAAGCCCGATAGCTTTAAAACTGAGAGTCTAGTTTGCGTAGAAACAGACGGACGGACAGACGGATCAATTTTTTCGAAGGCTTATTATTTTGATGTAGAATAAAAAGCCCAGATGTTTTTAGGCAAAACACGTCAAAATCCTAGATAATTCAACTTTGTTTTTATAGCAAGACACGCAACTTTAAATTAGAATTGCAAGAGAACCATGCATTTCCGCCGATAATATTCCGCACATAAGACTATTACCTTAAATTACGGACGCGACAGACTTAAAAATTTCTTTACAAATGTTAATGCGCTTATTTTTTTGTGAACAAATTAAGGTTTAATTTTTCCTACTATCCTTGCTTTAATTAAAAGCTAGTTTATATGTGTCGCAAATTGGACGAGTGAAAAAAACAAGAGAGAACGCTATAATCGGGTGCCAGTCCAAAACAAAGAACTTAATTTGAAAAAAATTATATTTTTTATTATATTATAAAGTTTTTAGTTTTGAACGACTTTTTGTTAGGTTGAATATCAGCCAAAATCGGGAAAATATATACTTTAAAGGGTCGTAAACATCTTTATTGCCTTGCAAACTTCTGACTAAAAATATAATACCGTCTGCAAGGGTATACAAATAATCAGTTATTTTTTCATTGTATTTGCATAGATTTCAGCGGAGGCGACTACAGTGAGCTCGTTATGACCCACATTGGCATCGCCCACACTCGATGGGCCACCCATGGCGTTCCTTGCGAAAGAAACTCCCACCCACATCGTTCTGACGACGGAAACGGGTTCGTCGTGGTCCACAACGGTATTATCACAAACTACAACGATGTGAAGACCTTTCTGGCGAAGCGTGGCTACGAGTTCGAGTCGGACACGGACACAGAAGTATTTGCAAAGCTGGTACACCACCTTTGGAAAACTCATCCCACCTACTCGTTCCGCGAGCTGGTCGAGCAGGCCATACTGCAAGTGGAAGGCGCCTTTGCCATTGCCGTGAAGTCGAAGCATTTTCCCGGAGAGTGTGTGGCCTCGCGGCGTAGTTCACCACTGCTGGTCGGAATCAAGACAAAGACACGCCTTGCCACAGATCACATTCCCATTCTGTACGGAAAAGGTAAGCTGTCCAATGAGTCTTCAACTATTGCTGCTTTCGCAAATGCAGTTTCTTCACCAGCCATATCCTTTGTCTTCTATCTATATGTAAATAACTGTCTGGGTGTCGTGTGTATCGGTTTGTTACTCATAACGACCGGCACTTTGAACTATCTTCCCATCCTGCCTGCTGCAACTGTGCCGCTCGATGTCGAACAGCAGACGACAAGAAACTAGGCCCAGATCAAGGTAGTCACTTGACTAACTCGTATGCTTTTCGAAACGATAATCTGGCGCTGTGGTGCTTTCTAAACACTAACCCATACTTGCAACAGATTTTTAACGTATTCTTTCTAATATATTCAAGTCTTATTTTGATTTTACAATTTATTAACTGATTATTTTTTATTTCATTATCTTTAATCTGTTTAGACTCTGACTCTGGCAAACCGCAAGGTAACTATAACTTTTATTATTTTTATTAACCAAATTTAATAAACTGTTTTCGCTTGGTTTTGGTCAACTTATCGTGCTTTTAACCCCTTTTCAAACTCTGACCGTACTCACTTGTATGATTTAAATTAGAGCTGCAAAACTATCGATAGTGTAGTCAGTCGATTGTTTGACAGCATTTCAGTCGACTGTTTCGATATTATCGACTAGTCGTTGCTTGACATAAGATCACAGCCCTTGAATGTATTTTGTTATGATTAGGTTGCTAAGATATGTTAGTGTTTTCAGGCAGGGCATTTAAAATTGCAAAACATGTACATTTTTGGAACGAACATCAGCATAGAACTATTCAAACGTAGGTACCATAAATTGTTTGAAACTTACCCAAATGGTACTTGATTGATTTAATTTCCTAGATTCATTGTATCATTAAATATTCCTAAAATGACTTTTTCAAAGTAATACGGTTTTTGTTTTGAAAATAGAAGTTGTGAGCAAAATGAATAATATAATTTTATTTCATCGAATTTATTTTTATTTCATTTCTTTCTTCGCTGATATTTTCAAATTGATGGGGGACCTACACTCAACACCCATTAACCACACATACACACACGCACTTGCTCTTGCTCACAATGGGTGCTTTTGCATTGTGCTTTTTGGCTTCCATTGCCATGATGGAACTATCGGCACGCAATGCCATTAATATCACCACTAAAATCAACTCTGACAATGCAACTGTACATCCAACGGAACGAAACATCATCGCAATTAAAATGCAAAATTAACTAGAAATTCGTCCACATGGACAATCCCGTGAACTGCCAGTGCTTCCGCGTTCGGAGAGCACTTCTGAATTCATGCCTTTGGAGGAAAAGGAAGTTGAATACTTCTTCGCATCAGACGCCTCAGCCGTCATTGAACACACAAACCGGGTGATCTATTTGGAGGTAAGATTCAAGATTATTTTCCATTATGTTTACGAAAAACGGCTTATTCCAATTAATTTTTTTTTAACGGGTTAATATTTTCCTAACTTAGCATAAAATGCAATATATTTTTCTCAAAAACGGGAATCTTTTTGGGTTTTTTCAGGGAACGAAAATAAATGTTATTTTTGTTTTTTCAAACAAAAAAATCAGCGACAAGAAAGACTCCTAGAAAAAAAACCAACTACACCACTCGCCTTATTTGGCATTGTATTTTACATATTGGCAATGATTTTTATTTTCAATTTTTATTTAAAACTCTAGAAATAATCGTTATTCTGTGAGTTTTATATAAAACTTGACAAACAAAACTTGTTCTCTGAGTTTTATTTACCGCTTGAACAAAAAAAGTTATTTCTTGAGTTTCATATAAAAATCAAAACATAAAACTTATTCTCTGAGTTTTATTATTTTGATCAAAAATAAAACTCAAAGTCGTTTGGTGTCGGCTGTGTAGGTAAGAACATTTTTTTTTTTTAAATTTGGTGTAGTATATAAGCTGTTGGCTTCTTTTTAAGATTTTTATACCCGTTACTCGTAGAGTAAAAGGGTATATTGTATTCGTGCAAAAGTATGTAACAGGGAAAAGGATGCTTTTCCGACCCTATAAAGTATATATATTCTTGATCAGGATCACTAGCCGAGTCGAACTAGCCATGTCCGTCTGTCCGTCCGTATGAACGCTGAGATCTCGGAAACTATAAAAGCTAGAGGATTGGCATTTTGCATGTAGATTCTTGGAGTTCCTACGCAGCGCAAGTTTGTTTCAAAAAGGTGCCACGCCCCCTCTAACGCCCACAATAGCCCTACCCCATTTTTGGAAAGGTGTCTGGCGCCCACACCTTTAAATATTTTGGAAAAGTAAAAAAATTGTTATTATCAATATCTATCGAATTGTAGAAGAAATTTTTCAAATCGGACAAAATATTAAAAAGTTATGAGCAAAAAATGAAACAGCCACTAGATGGCGCTTGTAGCTTTGACGCGTGCATATATTAATCTCTCTCCCACTCCCTTTAGCTGAGTAAAGGGTATCTAATAGTCGAAGTGCTCGACTATAGCGTTCTCTCTTGTTTCCAAGTATAATCGACCACTGTAGGTATGATTAATTTATTAATTTACGTCGCAGAAAGAAAAAACGATCTACACATTCATACATTTCCGGCCAACAGTACATAAGTAAGTACATTCGGCAAGGTAGGCAATCTGTCTATGCTGGTCTAGAAAAAAACGTAAAAAAATTCTAGCTTTGGTGTTTTTTGAAATATTACCTTCTACTTTTCGGAATAAAATTTAAATATTTCTGAATTTCGAATTAAATTTTTATAAAATCGGATCACTATATCAATATAGCTGCCATAGGAACGGTCGAAAAATTAAATGAAAATTAAAAGGAAAAGGAAAAAAAATATATCTTTGTTGACTTCTATTACATTCTCTACTCCACTGGGCTATTGCTTTTCTTTAACATTTTAAAATTTCGTATTAAATTTAAAAAAATTCGGACGGCTATATTATATAGCTGCCATAGGAAGGATCAAAAAATTAATGCCAAAGTAATACAAAAAAAGCGAAAATTTGGTTTGTTGTAACATATACGCAAATGAATTTAAATTTAATGTTTTTGTAAATGAATAGAAATGATCTGCAAGGGTATATAAGCTTCGGTTGGCCGAAGCTAGCTTCCATTCTTGTTTTTTTTTTATTATACAAATTTATTATACAAATTTGGCGATATGTTGTGAAAGTTGTTACATAAAATTCTAACAAATGACTGAAAAAAGGAAATTAGTTTATATTAACTAACAATATTAAAGTTTGACTTTATTTAAATTTCTTATTAAGCTTTACAAATAAGAGTATAAGGTCGTTAGAATTAACTTCTGAGCATTAAAGGACATCTTTTGGGTCGCAGAAACGGCGTGAGTTACTTGGGCCATTTAGTATTTTTTTTTCTATTATAAAAACGTAAAGAAGCCAACAGCTCATATACTATACCCAATTTGGAAAAAATATTAACATCACCTACACAGCCACCACTAAACAACTTTTAGTTATATTTTTGATCAAAATTATAAAACTCAGAGAATAAGTTTTATGTTTTGATTTTTATATCAAACTCAAGAAATAACTGTTTTTCGGCTAAGAGTTTCACTAGTCGAAAAATATTATTATTTTGTAGTTTGACCGAAGTTTTCAGAGTTCACCAGCTTTTAATGTAGCATGGTCTTATTGTAAATCAGCTGGGTTCACAAACAGCAAACAAATTAACTGGCGCCAATTTTAAAATATTACAAAATGTTGAGCTGACCTGGGTCGCAAGCTTTAAATTTGCTGTTGGTATAGCGATATGTATTGCCGCAATTCCTACAGGCAGTTTTCCATTGGTTTTTGGGGGTTTCCTTCCATTTATAATTTGTTATTGGCACACGGCTTCTGCACAAACACAGCCAAAGATCGAAGTATTTATTCTTAGGGCCGCTAAAGGCGTTCATCGGAATTCATCCGCTAAATCTGTTATTTTTTTGGTAATTCCTTACCATTTCCTTAGCTCATCTGAGTACCGCAGTAAAAAAAGTCTCCGGCTAAAGCCTTTAGCTACCTATTTGCTTCTCGCTTACTCCTATGCTTAGCTAGCAATTTTCGCCGTACTGAGTACTAGGCTTTATATAAAACTCACAGAATAACGATTATTTCTAGAGTTTTACATGACATAATGATTAAAAAGTGATTTTTAAAATAAATCTCATAATAGTTACGATCCCTGGTTGTTTTATATGATTGTATTGTTTATACTCTTGCAGGGGTATTATAATTTCAGTCAGATGTTTGCAACGCAGTGAAGGAGACTTTTCCGACCACATAAAGTATATATATTCTTGATCAGCACCAATAGCCGAGGCCATCTAGCCATGTCTGTCCGTCCGTTTCTTTGCGAACTAGTCTCTCAGTTTTAAAGCTATCGCCATGAAACTTTCCCAAAAGTCTTCTTTCTCTTGCAGGTAGCTGGATCGGACCACTATATCTTATGATCCCTTAGGAATAATCTCAAAAAATATATAAAAATACATTGTAACTTTGTAGGAAGTACACTCAAAACAAAATGAACCCTAAAGTCAAGGAAATCGCCCTATTTTTGTCTTCAAGACAAGCTCGCCCTAAAATTTAGGGTAACACTTTCCTATATTTTTGAAGCCATTTTTCTAAATTTTAGGGTAATTTTTCTAAATTTAAGGGTAAAAATTTCTACAAATTAGAAAGTTTTACTAAAAAATAGAAATTGAAAACAAAACAAAAAACATGTTCAATCATGATTTATTTTTGTATATATGTACATACGTTTATGTTATGGATACTCTTATGTACATACATACATATGCATCCGTACATATGTATGTTCTGAATGTTAAGGTTATATAAATGTAGCAATTATGCCTGGATTTCTTATTTAACAAAGTCAAATATCGTTGCAAATGTATACTGCAGGACCGCCTAAAATATGAAATAAAATTTTTCTGTTTTCACATACATTTTTTTGGCACAGAATCCTACCATTTCAGATGCTGAGCTCAATCGACCTTCAAAAAGTCCACCCTAATGTACATACATATATACATACATATTTATGCTAACGCAATATATATTATGTGTAGTATATAGTAAAATAGTAAATATCTTTCATGCAAAATTAAACAAAAAAACTGAATAATTATTTTGGTTTACCGTTTGTCATCAATAAAAAAATTTAAAGAAAAATTAAAAAAAAAACAGAACAAAAAAAAAAATTAGAAAAAATACAAAAAATTTTGGCGCTGGGACTCGAACCGGCGTCGTTTCGATTTCTAACCAAACGCTTTAACTATCTGCGCCACGGGTACAGCCGCTGACAAGTTCTGACAGTGAATATTTTGGTGCGTCAGAGCATGTGAAAACAAATATTTCTATTTTTTAGAAAAACTTTCTACTTTTTAGAAAACATTTCTATTATTTAGTTTCATTTTAGGGTTAGGGCACTCATTTTTAGAAAAGGTGTTGCCAAAATATTTTATTATTTTGATTAGTCTTTCTATTTTCTAGAAAATAATTTTTAAACATATTATATATATATAACATATATATAAATTTATTTACATATGTACATTGTACATATAAGTATCAGGGACCGAAAATAACAGTTATTTATTTAAAAGTCCTGACGAAATAAAGCATAATGGAAACGTAACAAGAAATTTCTAAGTATACAGATACATTTGTAAACTCTTAATATAGTCAGTTTATGAATAAACTTTAATTTTGCGACTTTAAAAAATAAAAATCTGTCATAACTATTATTAATAATTTTTATTTTAAAAGTCCCAAATAACTGTTATTTTTGATTTTTACATTAAAACTCAAAAGTAACTGTTACGTTAAACTTATTTTTTAAAAAAGTCTTTCATAGCTGTTATCAATCACTTTTAAAAAAATAAAAGTCCCAAATAAAAGTCTGACAAAGACTTTTATTCGAATGAAAATCTAATAAAAGTCTTTGAAAAAATAAAAGTCTTAATAGCAGTAAATATATATATATAGGTATAATATACCTGGTATATATAGGTATAATATACCTGATATATATACCTATATATTCGAGCATGTAAAAAACAGTTGATCGTTCTTTCGTTTGCTGTCTTAAAAATTCGGTTTCGGTCTAAGCGAAACCCTTCATTTCATTTTGTTTCGGTTTTCGGTTGACTGTTCTCAACTGTGAATACATTTTTTCAGTCCTTCAAATGTTAGTAAATGAACAAAACTTTGAAATGCTCATTAAAACCGGTCTTTTTTGACAGTTCTCCCTTTCCCTTGCCTTGCACCTTTAAAATATTTAAAGCAATATGTAGTATATTTATTTCAAAATATATTATAATACTTAACGTAATTATTAGCACCTGTGCTTCTTACCATTATCTTCTATTCGCGGTTTTTCAACTTTTATGATAAAGTGATGGCGTTATACGAGTAAATATATACAATGGCCTTCATCTTCTGAAGAACTCGCGGTTTTTTATTTTGTTTGATAAAGCGTCTAAGAGATAGTGTTATACGAGTAAATAATCTTCTTTCGCGGTTTTTCATATTTTACATTAGATAAAAGTATAACTGGAAATATTGGTCTGCTAAAGTTCTGTACTTCGCGTTCAAGCTTAAGAGACAATAATAAAATCCAAATACTCCTTGTTTACGATTTTTTAAAATAAATAAAAACCAATTATTTTAAAAAATTAAGTATTGAAATTTAAATTATGTTTAAAATATTAGGAAAAAACAAAGAAAATTGTTGGTGAACATATCTGTAGTTTAAACACATAGGTATAAAAAGTCAAAAGACCGTTTTTGCTCTCCGTTCAGTTCAAACGGTCTTTGATCAACCGAAACAGTTAAGAAACAAAAAATCGGTTACTGGTTGAGCAAAGACCGAAAACCTTTTGAAACAAAATAAACCGTTTCTATGTGACTATTTGCTCAAAGGGTCCCAAAGTGAGAGTTATTTTGAGACAGCTAGAAATACTCAACTGTTTTTTACATGCTCTGCTATATATGTATGGTACACTCATTTTTAAACGACATAATTTCCTTTACCAAAATCTTTAAAGGTGTGCGCGCCAGACACAGACACACACACATAAAATCGTTTAAGGCGATTGTGGGCGTTAGAGGGCGCGGCGCTCGGCTGAAATAAACTTGCGTTGCGTAGGAAGCCCAAGAATTGGTGTTGTTAATCCCAAATTTCTAGCTTTTGTAGTTTCCGAGATCTCAGCATTCATTCAGACAGACAGACGGACAGACGGACATGGCTAGTTCGACTCGGCTAGTGATCCTGATCAAGAATATATATACTTTATAGGGTCGGAAACGCTTCCTTCTAGCTGTTACATACTTTTGCACGAATACAATATACCCTTTTACTCTACGAGTAACGAGTAAAAAGCGTGAACAGATAGATTTATATATTTTTATAGGGGGCTATATCGATTGAAATGTTGATGATAGTCAAGAATACATGCCTATATATTTATACCCGTTACTAGTAGAGTAAAAGGGTTTCCTATTCTTGATCAGGATTACTAGTTGATCTAGCCAAGTCCTTCTGACCGTCTGTCCATGTGAACGCTGTGATCTCGGAAACTATAAGAGCTAAGAAATTGGCGCTTTAGATTTAGATTCCTAAGCTTCCCATTCAGCGCCACTTTGTTATGCGAATGTGCCACGCACACTCTAACGCCCACAATCGCGTACGACGCTAAGATCTGTCTAGCGCTCAAATTTTTAAAGCACCGAACAATTTTTCAAATCGGACCATTAAAAAAGTTAGGAGTCATCAAATCTCTCTCGCCTTCACTTTAGCTGAGTAACGGGAATCTGATAGTCGGGGCACTCGACTATACTATTCTCTTTTGTTTTTATATTAGATTTTACTATTTACTTAAATTAAATTTTCTTTGTAGGACGATGACGTTGCCGCAGTTCGAGATGGTGTCCTGAGCATCCATCGCTTAAAGAAGAGTCTAGACGACCCACACGCACGCGAAATCACTACCTTAAAGATGGAAATCCAACAAATCATGAAAGGGAATTATGACTACTTCATGCAGAAAGAGATTTTTGAGCAGCCCGACTCCGTGGTCAACACGATGCGTGGGCGAGTCCGTTTCGACGGAAACGCTATTGTGCTCGGCGGCATCAAGGAATACATTCCGGAGATTAAACGCTGTCGCCGTCTAATGCTGATTGGGTGTGGTACTTCTTACCACAGCGCCGTAGCCACCAGGCAGCTGCTCGAGGAGCTTACTGAGCTGCCCGTAATGGTCGAGCTGGCCTCCGACTTCCTGGATCGCAACACACCTATTTTCCGCGACGACGTCTGCTTTTTTATATCGCAGTCTGGAGAGACTGCAGATACTCTGATGGCCTTGCGGTATTGTAAGCAGCGGGGAGCCTTGATTGTGGGCATCACAAACACCGTGGGCAGCAGCATCTGCCGCGAATCCCACTGTGGAGTGCATATTAACGCCGGTCCAGAGATTGGAGTAGCTTCTACTAAAGCCTACACCTCACAATTCATTTCCTTGGTGATGTTCGCGTTGGTTATGTCCGAGGATCGTCTGTCCCTGCAGCAGCGACGGTTGGAAATTCTGCAAGCGCTATCCAAGCTGGCGGACCAGATTCGAGCCGTTCTCAAACTGGATTCAAAAGTTCAAGAGCTGGCCAAGGATCTTTACCAACACAAGTCGCTACTGATAATGGGTCGTGGCTACAATTTCGCAACCTGCCTGGAGGGCGCTCTAGTAAGAATTATTTGTAGACTTTCAAAACTTCCTTTTAACCTGCCACGACTCTTTTCTTTTCAGAAAGTCAAGGAGTTAACGTATATGCACAGTGAGGGCATCATGGCCGGTGAACTCAAGCATGGCCCACTGGCTCTCGTAGATGACTCAATGCCAGTCCTGATGATAGTCCTGCGCGACCCGGTCTACGTCAAGTGCATGAATGCTCTGCAGCAGGTCACATCACGCAAGGGATGCCCGATAATTATCTGTGAAGAAGGAGACGAAGAGACTCAGGCATTTTCCTCCCGACACTTGGAGATTCCGCGCACCGTTGACTGTCTGCAGGGAATTCTCACCGTAATCCCAATGCAACTCCTGTCCTACCATATTGCAGTGCTGCGCGGATGCGACGTTGACTGCCCCAGAAACCTAGCCAAGTCCGTGACGGTTGAATAAAAGAACTACAAATTCGAAACACAAAAATTTCGGATATCATTTTGACTTTTTACATGATAATCTCTACTTTTCCCCGATAAACACATTGCTCCATTATTATGAAATATTACCACTTAACGCGTAATCGTCAAGGAAAATAAAATTTATTAAAAAAAAAATTTTACTGAAAGATAACTTTGGTAATTTGGTAATTTATAATATGGTATTGGTAACTTATTTAATTTCAACTTTCTTCCTAACGCTACAAGTACAAACAAGGGAGAACGCTATAGTCGGGTACCCCGACTATCAGATACCCGTTACTCAGCTAAAGGGAGTGCGAGGGAGATGGATATATAAAACTTTGATCAGGCATAACTTTTTAACGAATGGACCGATTTTAAAAATTTCTTCTACATTTCCATAGGTATGATAAACACAACAAAACTGCATATTCACTTTTCCAAAATCTTTAAAGGTGTGGGCGCGAGACACAGACACACATACACATAAAATCGTTTAAGGCGATTGTGGGCGTTAGAGGGGCGTAGGAAGCCCAAGAATATGTGTGGGTAATCCCAACTTTCTAGCTTTTGTAGTTTCCGAGATCTCAGCGTTCATACAGACGGACATGGCTAGATCGACTCGGCTAGTGATCCTGATCAAGAATATATATACTATATATATAAGGTCGGAAATGCTTCCTTCTAGCTGTTACATACTTTTGCACGAATACAATATACCTTTTACTCTACGAGTAACGGGTATAAAAATACTTATAAATTAGTGCGCTAGTCACAGTTTGATAAATTCCTGAACATAAATAAATTTTTTAACTACATTGTTCTATTTCAAAGACATTAAAGCTTTTAATTAATTACTAGTTTGAAGATGCGTGTGTAATTGTTCTTTGAATTGCGTGGCAGATTTAATTGTTTTTAGTGGATGTGGTAGTTTGTTTCAAGAACATACAGCACAGATAAAAAAGTGTTTCTCGGCATAGGATTGTTTTACAACTTGACAAATTATATTATTTGTTTTGATGGATGCGCTGAATTTTAGTTTGCTTAAAATATATTTTGGCTCGGCGGTTCTTATTATTTTGTGCAACAGTACTAGTTTTTTGTACCCGATCCAGACTTTGAGCGGTATGTCAAAAATTTTAAAAATTGCGTCAGAGATTTGATCTGTGCGCTTGCGATTAAATATAAATCTCGCTACATTGTTGAAAGCTACAAGGAGTTTGTGCTGGCTAGTAGCGTCAAAATTTCCGAAGACTTTGACTCCATAAAATAGTAATGGTGTCAGCTTAGTTTTCGCAACAAGCATTTTTAAATTTATTGGTAAAAGGTTTTGGTGTCGTTACATTTTCCCAATCGTACAATTTAAGTGATTACTCCAGGACAGAGTGGAGTTTATAGTAAACCCCAAGATGCTCGCTCGGTTTACATATTTTAATGGTTTACCATTTTTCCAGATGATCTGTGTTAAAAAATCGGTTAAATATTACTTTGCATTTTGATTTGAGGGGGATTAAGGATAATCCATTGCGCTCTTCCCATTTACAAACCATTAACAAATTCACTGTTACAGACACGAACGCATTCATTAATTTGGCTAACGGAAAATAAGTAAACAAGTGTATCAGGATTTGGCTGCAAAAAACATATTTTTTGAAGCAGATTTTTTTTTAGTTGGCCAAAAAACGTAAATTTTGAAAAAGTACTTTCTCATTGAAAATCTGTTTCTCCGTTTGTAGTAATCCGATTGACTTCGTGTATTTTGCATTAATTCCTCTAAAACCTATTCTTTAAAAAAATTGTAAAATGTTATTTATTAAGCATATGCATGTCACATTTTGAGATTAGATTAGAATATTAGGCAAATCATTAACATAAAGACTGAACAAAACAACACCAAGAATGGACCCCTGCGGTACACCACCTTTTACGGACAGAATAGATGATGTAGAGGCTTGTGTAGCTACTATCTGAGATTTTTGAGATAAGTATTATTTCATAAAACTTGTTGCAGAGGTTGAAACATATAAAGATGACTTAATTTAGCTAAAATAATTTCGTGGTTTACCTTGTCAAAAGCCTTACTGAAATCTAAAACCGTCAATAAAGTAATATTGCTACTATCCATTTGTAATCTAATATCTTCAGTGATTTTTATAACAGCTGTTGTGCAACTTCTGTTCTTCCGGAATCCGGACTGTTTTTCTGAAAAGACATTGTGTACATCCATAAAACTCACGATTTGGTTAGTAATAAACCTCTCAAGAACTTTTGACAAAAAAAAAAACACTAAGTCGATATTCTGTAGCTGATTTGGAAATTGGTATTATTTTTGCTATTTTTCAAGATTTGGGAAACGTAGGTGATGGAGCAGTTTAAAATGTGGGTTATTACTGGAAGAATTTCGGGAAGGATTAGTTTTATCATCTTTATTTATCATTTATATCATCTAAACCAGTTGCATTAAATTTAATGCTAAGCATTGAGTTAAGGACATCGCACTGGCTGACACAATAAAAACTAAAAAAAACAAGAGAGAGCGCTATAGTCGGGTGCCCCGACTATTATTTACCCGTTACTCAGCTAAAGGGAGATGGAGATATAAAACTTTTATAAGGCATAACTTTTTAACGAATGGTCGGATTTGAAATTCTACATTTCGATAGGTATATCCTATGGCAGCTATACAATATAGCCGTCCGAATTTTATATAAATTTAATACGAAATTTTGAAATGTTAAAGAAAAGCCATATCCCAGAGGTGAAGAGAATGTAATAAAAGCAGAGCATGTAAAAAACAATTGATCGTTTGCTGTCTCGGTCTAAACAAAACCGAAAAAAACTAAAAAATTTTGTTTCGGTCTGAGCGAAACACTTTATTTCAGTTTGTATCGGTTTTCGGTTGACCGTTCTCAACTGGGAATACATTTTTTCGGTCCTTCAAAAACCGATTTTTGGGACTGTAGTAGATGAAAAAAACTTTGAAATGCTCAGTAAAAACGTTCTTTATTTGACAGTTCTGCCTTTCCCTTGCCTTACAGCTTTAAAATATTTAAGGCAATATAAAGAACATAATTTATTAATTTAAAATTTATATTTATAAAGATCTCAATTAATCGAAATCATTACACTTAGCTTATTACCATTTCTTCTAAAGAATTCGGTTTTTCATCTTTTATGATATACAATGGCCATCATCTCCTGAATAATTCGCGGTTTTAAGTCTTGTAAGCTAAAGCCTCTAAGTAATGGCGTTATACGAGTAAATATATACAATGGCCTTCATCTTCGGAAGAACTCGCGTTTTTTTATTTTTTTTGATAACGCGTCTAAGATATAGTGTTATAAGAAGAAATCATCTTCATCTTCCATCATCTTCTGAAGAATTCGCGGTTTTTCATATTTTACATTAGGTAAAAGTATAACTGGAAATATTGGTCTGCTAAAGGTCTGTACTTCGCGTTCAAGCTTAAGAGTCAATAAAAAATCCAAAATACTTTTTGTTTAAGATTTTTAAAAATAAAAAAAAACAATTAAAATATTAGGAAAAAACAAACAAAATTTTTGGTGTATAAAACATATCTGTAGTTTAAACACAGGTATATAAAGTCAAAAGAGCGTTTTTGTTCTCCGTTCAGTTCAAACGGTCTTTGATCAACCGAAACAGTTTAGAAACAAAAAAATCGATTACTGGTTGAGCAAAGACAGAAAACCTTTTGAAACAAAATAAACAGTTTCTATGTGATTATTTATTTATTGTAAGGAACCATACGGCTCCTCACAAATTAATATTGTAAATACGTAATTAGGTTTTCCACGATAATATTTAGATAAGTATTAGTAGATAAGTTTAGTATTAATCGTAGGCTAAGATTATGCACGAACACACACGCACGATAGTCAAGCGGAACGCCCACCGCTAGCGAACCAAAGCTCACCTCACACACAAACACAAAGCGCGGGAACTCACCACGAAAACTGACACGCGCCAACTCCATCCCTAGGAGTCAGTGAGAGGACAATAGGATCGCGACATACATGGGAATTCTACACACACTAGCGACCTCAACCCCCGAAAATTGGAACGTCAGGCGCCCGCTTAAGTGCGAACGAGAGGAAGTTAGTATCATGGAAGTTTTTCAAGAAAACGACGCCAAGCCAAGAAGCTCAAGAGAACGGACGAGTGAGTGGTTTCCGAGCGGTCGATTGACACGAACAGAACAATGAGCAAAGGCAGCGGTCGTTTGGCGCTGGCCCAGGCGAGTGACGAGTAGAGAAAAGGGAGACATCGAGGAACACAGCCCATAAGCACAAGAACAGAAGAGAAGCAGTGGTCGTTTGACACTGGCCCGGCAGGAAACAGCAGCAGCAGGACGAGGACGTGGTGTAGCTGGCCCCAAGCTGGCTGTTTGGAAGAGTATTCCCGATCTCGATGCGGTGTTACAGGGTTGGGTAGGTTAGAGACGCCCCGTCCCTAGTAGTCTGTGTTCAAGTGCTAGATGTAGAAATTATGTAAATATGTAAAAAAAAGGCTTGCGAATATTATAGCAGAGAGACTAAACAAAGAATATGAAGAAAAATTCTTAAATAAAAATCTGAGTTGTTGGCTGGAAATTCATAATAAAATATTTCATGTCTATTTTTCTTGCCCGGGGTCGGACAAGCGACGCCCTGCCTCACCAGCAATCACTGGTAGAGTGGGACTCCGACAAGTTTGGTCAAAAGGGGCACGGGTGAGGTGAGGGAGGTCAGATGTGCCAGCTAGACTATAATCCAGGCCACAGCCCAAAAATGTTGAACTAGTGCGTCATAAGGGTGCAGGGAGAGAGAGCGGGCCGAACCCTCTACCGGTACACCATTCGGGAAACTTAAAACACGAGGCAGGGATGCCATTTCGTGACAAGGAAGATAATTTGGCCAGACGGGATGTTTTTCCTCGGAAAGCCGAGATGACCGCAGCTACACTGGCAGAAAAATTACGTAACTGGGGAATAACGTTCGGTGGAACAACGGATCCCATCACCTTTATTCAGCATCTCAAGGAGCGGGCCAATGCCTACGAAGTCAACGTGATACCAGGACTTTTGACAGATACAGCGGAACATTGGTTTAGGACGAGCGAATTACTCGGCGAATCTTGGGCTATCTTTAAGAGAGTTTTCCTTGATTTTTTTCTACCACCTCGATTTATTTATTGGAAGATTAACCTCTTAACCTTTAAGCAATATCTAGTTCAGGTCCGACTGATGATGCATAGATCAGAATACGACGCCACACAGGAATTGGAGAGGATTTATGAGAATCTACAATAGGAGTATCAGCTGTTTACTAGACGACACGAATTCACGACACTGGAGCAACTGACTGTCTTAGCAGTGAACTACGAGGTAACCAGGGATCGAGGCATTAACCAACACACGAGAATATTAGCAGGATCCTAATCACGCCCGCGACAATTTAGCCACGAAGCATCACAGGCCCCCTTAGGGCAAACACCGGTCCTATCTGGCGTGACCCCAGAACCCGGTAATTCGGTAAGAAATCCGCTTTATAACGCAGACAGGCCTGCAGTAACTGTGCGGGGGAGGGACATTTCGCTTATGATTGCCGGACTCCCAGAGTTATTTTCTGTTGGTATTGTGGACGCGGGATATGCACCCGGGAATGCTGCCGTCGTCCTCGATCGGGAAACGATTGGAGTCTTCGTCCCTTCGGGGAGCGGACGGAGACTGCAAGGATGAATCCCCTCGATCATATACACAAACGCACATTAACATACATATATACGTCAAAAACTGTCGTCGCAACGCGCCGCGGACTAACCGCATGTCTTCTTCTTTTTTCTTTCGAAGAAGGAATAAGAAACATAAAAGTGATAAAAAAAAGTCTTCCCAAAATCTATGGCGATTTTCTGTTTTCAAGAAAATAATTTTTTTGAATTAAAAAAAAATTCTTTAAATATAGACAAACGACGTAAAAAACCAGTGACGATCCCACCCTCAACATACAAAGGATCTGATACAAATACACTTTCCAAAATTTTCTGATTCGGCCCGCCCTAGCAAACTATTCCAGCCTTTTTCGTCTTCACTCTTCACAAGCATTTTCTATTGCAGCGTGCCGAATGAGAAAATTTTAGAAAGTGTATTTAATGACGAGTGTAATAATTTTTCGTCACAAATGTTGATATCAGAACTTTTGTATGTTGAAGGTGCGATCGTCACTAGTTTTTTACGTCGTTAAGAGATGTTTTTATTTAACTGTTTTATGTTAATTATACCCGTTACTCGTAGAGTAAAAGGGTATATTGTATTCGTGCAAAAGTATGTAACAGGGAGGAGGAAGCTTTTCCGACCCTATAAAGTATATATATTCTTGATCAGGATCACTAGCCGAGTCGAACTAGCTATGTCCGTCTGTCCGTCCGTATGAACGCTGAGATTTCGGAAAATATAAAAGCTAGAGGATTGACATTTTTCATGTATATTCTTGGAGTTCCCACGCAGCGCAAGTTTATTTCAAAAAGGTGCAACGCCCCCTCTAACGCCCTCAATCGCCCTAAACCATTTTTTGAAAGGTATCTGGCGCCCAC
This sequence comes from Drosophila pseudotakahashii, assembly GCA_035046095.1. Taxonomy (NCBI): domain Eukaryota; kingdom Metazoa; phylum Arthropoda; class Insecta; order Diptera; family Drosophilidae; genus Drosophila; species Drosophila pseudotakahashii. Next base: position 33,941 of record JAWNOE010000241.1, on the reverse strand, counting down.
ACCTTTAAATATTTTGGAAAAGTAAAAATGCATAGATATTGTGATTATCAATATCTATCGAATTGTAGAAGAAATTTTTCAAATCGGACAATCCATTAAAAAGTTATGAGCATAAAATGAAACAGCCACTAGATGGCGCTAGTAGCTTTGACGCGTTCATATATTAATCTCTCTCCAACTCCCTTTAGCTGAGTAACGGGTATCTAATAGTCGAAGTACTCGACTATAGCGTTCACTCTTGTTTTTATTTTAAGAACGAATGTTTTCAACATTTCAAGTACGATTCGGTATTGTTTTAAGAACGTTCGTTCTCAAATTATTCGTTCTTTATTTTTCTGTGTGTTTCCAGTTTTTACGATGTCAACAGTCATTTTGTTGAAATTGTTATAAAGTTCCTCGTTAAAGTTAAATTTACTAGTTAACGCATAATAGCTAAATTGGGTAAGAAAAATTAGAAATACAGAAAGACCGAAAAAAATGTCTTTTATAAAAACATAAACATCTTCACTTTTGTGATCCAGGGGTCCAAGACCATCATCGTTCTTAGTGTATTTTGGCTGCAACCTAGTGAATTCAGCAATGTTCTTTGATTATTAACATAATGATATATGTTTGATCAATGTTTCCGATTAAGTACTTATCGTTTTAGCAATTAATTATGATCCCACGACCACATACTTATTTCTACCTTATGACACCGATGGTCTCATCCAGAAGCACTTGTATCGTGTATATATGCTAACCACTTAGAGATGAAGCATCGAAGAGGAGTGCTAGCCTCATAGAGCTTGATCAGCGATCATGAAATGGCAACAACAACAGCTGAGGCATCTTCCAACAAACGGTATAAAAGTGAGCGTTGATTCGCGCCGGCCAGTCATAACGTGGACACCAACACCATGCTCAGAACTATTTCAATTTTGGCTTTGCTTGCTTGCAGCGCAGCCATCATGACAGAGGCGAAACCCATTTTTATCAAGGTTTTTCCTCCCAGCGGTGATAAACCTTCTGCCATTTTGGAGTGAATACCACAATTTGATAATATCTGTTCCACTTCAGGTTACTCCAGTGGCAGTTACCAAAGCGCAGTGGCGCCCTCACCCGTCAATACGCAGTTAATCTCCAGCCTCATATCTTCAAAAATTCAGCTGCTAAACAACTTGCTGCAGGCCAAGTCTTCCGCCGGTGGCGTTCATATTGGTTTGAATAAGTCTGTGACTTTCTTCAGTTCCACAACCACGACGGAAAAGCCGGTAGCACACCACAGTAGCACGACGGAGGTAAACACAGACTTTACTTCGGATGATACTAGCACTACTCAAATCATCTATACGAAAACCACAGAAGGTGCTATCGAAACGCCGAGCCCAACAATACATCCCGAGCCTCTAGTCCCTGCCAGAATGACTTCAGTGATCCCAATCGAGAGTACTACATTGGTTCCCGAAGTCACCACTACGACGACCGTAAGGCCTGGCTATTTCTATCCCAGTTCCCATCCTGCCACCGATTATTTGCCGGTTTCCCATGACCAAGTCTAAGTATAAGATTAGGGGTACACTAGTCGTCATAATTATTTAGACGAATAAAAATTGTGAATTTTCCATATAACTTCAAAAACTGATCGAACTTCACAGAGTAACGATTGATCTTCTTTTTAATAGAGAACTTCTTTCATGTTCCCGGAAGCGATTCAAAACTAGTCGCACATTCGATTTTATAGCAATGGCCAGCTTTCTGCCATTCTTGCCTGACTAGTGGTTATTAGCATATAAACAGGTTTTTGACAGAACTACACATGTGTGTTAAAAAGCAAATATTAACTATTTCAATCAATGTATATTGAAACTTACTGACAGACTCAAGCGTGAACACAAATTTGGTTGTAGCTACAAATAAATTACTGTTTCAAGGTCACCTATCGTGTCTGAGCATACGCAACAATCAACAAGAAAGGTAGATAACTTCGGCACGCAGAAGTTAATATACCCTTGGTTTTAGATTATAGATTGATGATTTTTTTTAATATTAAATTAAAAGTACAAAAATATTAAAAACATAATATTCTAAAGAGTAGAAAATAATAAGTCAAAAAAGAAGCTAAAACAAAAGAGAACGCTATAGTAGAGTATTTCGACGGAACCGTTAGCCGTTTCTCCACTAAGGGGAGTGCAAGGAAGATGTTGTTGTTGTCAAAGCTATTGTCTCCATCTGGCGGCCATTTCATTTTTGCTTAGGCATTTCAGCCCCAAAGATTGGTAGTATACTCCCATGTGCTAATACTCAAAGCAAAACTACTTAGACCGTATATAATTATGTTATTTAAAATAGTGACAGGTTTGGGCACAGTTTGTGAATAGTCACTGTGAAGGAAGTAAGAAAATTAATTTTAAAAATTCCAAAACAATTCACAAAAACCTGATGAGAGGCTTAAAAATTAAGGACATAAAGTATCTTTGGGTCAAAAATTTATTGTAGAAGAAAATATTTTTATTTAATTTTTAAACGCTGTTTACAAATGAAGATTTTTAAACTTTGCTCTGACTTTAAAATTTGGAATGCGCCCACCTTCTCTTGTGGTTAAGTAAGATTGCATTTTTAAAAACGACCGTATAAAAGAGACATGTAAATATTTAACTACGAAAAGATTACCAAAATTGGTTCACCACTTTTGAAGACATATCCTAAAAGACGAAGAAAAATTGTGATTTTCTCAAATTAAAGATACCGCAAATACACCCAGAGAAATATGGGACTATTTTTTAGGTAACGTATGACCTAAAAAATTTTAACAGACTAAAATTTCAGATTTAGGTAATGGGTTACATTAAAATATTAGCATGTGGACTATTTTCCTACTTTTTAGGTAAAGCAAACAACATTTTTATAGGCCATCGTAACCTTAAAATTGGTCCATTAGACCTAAAATTTAGGAATAGTTTTAATTCGATGTTTACTCACAATTAAATACAAATATTGGTCCTTAATATTAATAAACAAATTATTCTCTTTATTAAGTTCAATATTTAAAAATATTATTAAACTTAACTTAAAGCTAGTTATGGAAAATTTTCAATACATAAAATCAATACCAACGTGGACTATTTTCCTACTTTTAGGGCAACAGTGGACTATTCTAAAAATAGAATTCGCCTGTGCCCCTAAAAGCAGCCTTTGGTTTTGCCACAGGGCTTTTAAATAGTTCCGTAGACCAGAGGCTAGCCTATTGGACTCTCGCGCAGAAAACCGGAGATCGATTCCCACCGGGGACAAAATAAAATGATTGTTTTTTCTGAAAGATAAAATATTTACTTATCCGAATATACAATACCAACAGTTAAAATAAAATAATATGTTACTATCAATAGTAAAAATTTTAACTTTTTTGAAAATATCTAATTTTTAGGTAATTCTGACCTAAAAATCTAGTCCACTATCCATTTTTTTAGGTAACGATTACCGAAAATAAATCAAAGACTGCGTACAAAATATAGTCCACATGACCAACATTTTTCTGGTCATGTTTCCTAAAATTTAAGGTAATTAGGCCCCTTTTTAGTCCATTTTGTTTTCTGGGTGTAGTGACGAAGCGCACCAGGAGAGTGTGCGAAGGCGACTACTATATATACACAAAGAAACGAAAATCTGCTGTGATGGTCCGATTATAATGAGTGATACACCAATCGAAAGGTATCGCAAAAGCTAACAGGATTGCATACCAAGACTTTCAGAAAATCAATTGGCTTGAAGAGGGAGCGGAGAAAGTAAAAAAGTGCAAATTTCGAATTTTGGAGCTGTTGGGGCCGGTGGGGATAAATGCCTCCTCGCATTGTTTTAGTTGTGTTCCAATTGCAAATACGCGTCGAATGATAAAATCCGATGCTCCGTTCAAAAGTTATAGCCAAATTAAGATTTTATTCTTCTTCCCAAAATGAAAATTTAATTCTGTTTGTCAGTTTGTGAGTTTGTGAGTTTGTGAGTTTGTCTGTTTGTCCCAAAACGTTGGTTTAAAATCGTGGAAATTTTATATGGTGTTAAACAGCTCGATATATGAAACATTAGTTCTACCACTTTTGGAAAAACTCGCTAGTTTAGCGGGAAAACAGCTATAAATGGCTAAATTTCGTAAGCCCATTACTTGCGATATACTTAAGCTAAAGACTTGTGCTTTACCTCATATTAAAGGTATTTCGAAGTACAACAAACGCCTTCTCAACACTATTTATGTATATGCAATAGCTAAAAAGTTATGCACAAAACCATTTTTTTTAAAGGTTATTTTTAGCTTTTTTTTATTTTTCTCAAAAACGGCTCTAAAAAGTTTAAACTATATAGCCCTTGAGATTCCTTAAATTTTGGTATATAAAACATAACTGCACGCTGCAATAGAAAATGCCTGTGAAGAGTGAAGAAGAAAAAGACGAATAGATTGCTAGGGCGGGCCGAATGAGAAAATTTTAGAAAGTGTATTTGATGACGAGTGTAATAATTTTTCGTCACAAATGTTGATATCAGAACTTTTGTATGTTAAAGGTGCGATCGTCACTAGTTTTTTACCTCGTCAAGAGGTGTTTTTATTTGATCGATATTATTTGTAAATGATATTTCCTTTCTAATAATTACTCCTAAAAGTTCAGTTGCATCTGAAAGATAGGCCTCTGCCATAAAATGCGTGGTTTGCGATGCCCGCAGTTGTATGACGGACCAGCGTATAACCGAGCGAGTATTTTTAAAGTCTTTGAGTACAGATTTCCTTTCCTAGCATTTCATATGATTTTATTTGTAATTTACATAGTACGCCTACTTTAGGTTAGGTTAGGTTAGGACGGCTGCCAGACTACAGCCTGGCACACTTAGACCTCTGTGGGTCCATTGTGGTACCGTATGATCTCTCTTTTTGGGTCCCCTATCCGTTATAAGTCAGCCTTCAGGTTGGTTGATCAGCAAGTCCCCCATCCGGAGGATTTAATAAAAGAGCTTAAATTCTTAAGGGTAATCTCCGATATGTCGGCCAGCTCATTTATGAAGGGACATCCGAAATGTTTCAGTCTAAGCATGCATAGAGCTGGGCAAGAACAGAGTCGGTGTTCCATCGTTTCCTCTTCTTGCTCATCCCTGCAGCTTCTACAGAAGTCGTTTTTTGGGGCTTTTAGCCTGTTGGCGTGTGCGCCAAAGAGCCAGTGGCCTGTGAGAAATCGAATTAGCATGCCACACTCCGTGCGGCTGAATTTAAGTAGTTCGAATGTTTTTTTTATTGTTTATTGCAGGCCATGTCTGGTGAGAGATTCGGCACTGTGGGGTGTTTTGCTAATGTGTGTTGGCTAATGTGTTGAATTGGTTTTTAATAATTAGACTGCACGTAGCCATAGGCATGCCAACATACTCCTTTCCTGGAAGAAGAGGTATGGTGGTGCCTTGCCTTCTACTTGTTACATACTTTTGCACGAATACAAAAAATACCCTTTTACTCTACGACTAACGGGTATAAACACTGGTGATTCATGGGGACAGCTAAAACAATATACATCGATGTAAATCGAAGAACAGTAAAAAATATAAAAATAGAACAACACAAAAATATAATATAAAATTGAAATTGGTATAAAAATATTGGATAAAAATATAGTTTATATAAAAGTTTAATTTCATGCGGGCTCTTATGCGATGAGATTGGATTAATAAAATAAGAAAGGAAGTTAACTCCGGTAAGCCAAAGTTTAGTCCTCACTCGATCGGTGCTGTTCATATTAAAAATTTTGACATTAAATTGTCAAAAATTAAAACGCCTACTTCTTACAAAGTTTCATTCTATTTTTATATATTTTTTGAGTTTATTCCTATGGGAGCCATAAGATATAGTGGTTCGATCCGGCTCCGACATATGTACTACCTGCAATAGGAAGAAGACTTTTGGGAAAGTTTCATTGCGATAGCTTTAAAACTGAGAGACTAGTTCGCATAGAAACAGACAGACGGACGAAGGGACAGACGAACATGGCTAGATGGACTCGGCTATTGGTGCTGATCAAGAATATATATACTTTATGTGGTTGCAAACATCTGACTGAAATTATAATACCCCTGCAAGGGTATAGGTTAGGTTAGGACGGCTGCCAGACTACAGCCTGGCTCACTTAGACCTATATGGGTCCATTGTGGTACCGAATGATCTCTCTTTCTGGGTCCCCTATCCGTTATGAGTCAGCCTTTAGGTTGGTTGATCAGCAAGTCCCTCATCCGGAGGATTTAATAAAAGAGCTTAAATTCTTAAGTTGGCTAATTTGGTGAACTGGTTTCTAATAATTAGCTTACACGTAGCCATAGGCATGCCAACATTCTCTTTTCCTGGAAGGAGAGGTATGCTGGTGCTTTGCCTGGCTAGTTCGTCCGCCATACAGTTGCGTACGACATCCCGGTGGCCCGAAACCCATATAAGGCTGACAGTACACTGACTAGCCATCTCGTGGAGAGATTTGCGACAGTCTGCTATTGTTCGGGAGTTTGTATTAGTCGAGTAGATTGATTTAATAGCCCCTTGGCTATCACTATATATGTTTATGTGTCTGTCTTGGGTGTTTATGTCCCTTAAACAGACGAGTGCTTCCATAATAGCATGCACTTCCGCTTGGAAGACACTGCAGTGGTCAGGAAGTCTGAAAGAATGCCTTATTTCTAATTGTTCGGAGTATATACCTCCACCTACGTGTCCGTCTAGTTTGGAGCCGTCTGTATATAAGCAGATTGCGTCTATTGAGCCCGGTCGGCCCCGATCCCATTCGTCCCCACCTGGGATCAGAGCTTCGAAGGGTGTGCGACTGTATTCACGGGTTTTACATAGATCCGTTTTTGGCGGGATCAGATTGTCATGCTGAAGAATCTTAGCGTGACCATAGAGCTGGTATTTCCATTCCCCCGTATCCCTCAGTCGAATAGCTGCCGATTTGGCCCTTTCCATGCCTGCTAAGTCCAGGCTCGGGAGGTTCAAGATCGCGTTCAGCGCTTCGTTCGGGGTAGTTCTAAGGGCTCCACTTATGCACAAAGCCGCCATGCGCTGCACTTTGTTAAGGGGAGTCATGATACACTGTTTGTGCAAAGCGGTCCACCACAGAGCCACTCCGTATAGTAGGATTGGCTTGACTACCGCTGTGTATATCGAGTTGACGATTTTTTACAAGAGTAAAGTGCAATGGTCGTTTTCTTGGTTCTCTCTTGGTTGTTTAAACCCCATTTAAGACGCTTATCTAATACTAACCCCAAGTATCTTGCGTACTCGCTAAAAGAGAGGTTACAGTTATTTGAAGTTGGAGGGTTAAGTTTTGGAATTTTGTATCTATTTGTAAAAAGGACTAGTTCCGTGTTTGAGGGATTTATCCCAAGTCCGTTCCTTGTCATCCATTCCGATAGTATTTTTAGTTTTGCGGTCATGAGATCGCATAGAGTTTCTGGATACTTACCATTAAAGATGATAGCAACATCGTCTGCGTATGCCACTACTTTACAGCCCCCTCCTTCGAGAAACCGCAGTAGTTTATTTACCGCGATGTTCCACAGGAGGGGTGATAGTACACCTCCTTGCGGAGTGCCTCTGTTCACTAGTCTAGTCTGGATTGAGGTCCCCAGTGTGGCCGTGACCAGGCTGCTTATCAGCAATTTGTGGATCAGCCCCACCATCGGTGGCTCAACCCCTAGTTCTGTGAGGGATTCCGTTTTTGCTGTGGGAAGCACATTATTGAAGGCTCCTTCTATGTCAAGGAAGGCGATCAAAGTGTATTCCTGGATACTGAGTGATTTCTCTATGTTGCTTACTACCAAGTGTAGGGCCGACTCGGTCGACTTACCTTTAGTGTATGCGTGTTGCGCCTCCGATATCTGCGTCGGGTCAATAGTGTCTCTTACACTCAAAAAAAAAAACGACTAAAATCGCCCTTGGTTTTAGAAAATCGCCTATGAATTTGCTTTACTGGCGATTTTGTCTATATTAAAGAAAATAGGTTCTTAATAACAATGGCGTTTTTTTTTCTAAAAAATAAGAAAAAAAAAATCTGCAATTTAGAAATTTTTACTAGAAAGTAAAAAGTTATGTCTTCCATTTTAGAAATAAAGGGTTTCTAAGAAATAGAAATACTGTTTTTTTTAAATATAGAAAAATATTTGTCTAGAAAATACAAAAATCTTGCTTTGGCAATCGGAACGAACTATGCCGGTTGTTTCTGTGACTTCACGTCCCCCTTGTGTTGTTGTTGTTTTTCGTTCTTGTTTGTCATCTTATTTTAATTTCCTTTAATTGAGCACATTGGGTTAGGTGATGTATATGTTTATTATGTTACATGCACTTTAATTTAAATTGGACCTGTAATTACAACTGAAATGAGTATACAAATTACAAATTATACATATAAAAACCCAATAACTTACTATTTTGAGAAAAACATCTTGGTCGCCTCACGCGGGAATCGAACCGCTTGCCGCACAGTTTGCAGTCAAGCGCTCTACCAGCTGCGCCACGGAAGCATCACGAGAGGCGCTGTAGAAAGTCTATTCACATTTTGTTCTCTTACTTTTAGTCAAATTGATTTGACTCTCTTCTCGTTATTCCCCACTAGTTGTTCATTTTATTGTGTTTGTTAATAATTATTGATTAACATTAATATTTATAAACAAATATATATTTTATTATGGTACAATAGTAGCCAGTGGCGGAACTAGGATTTTGTTGTGGGGGGTGATATTAGAACAAATTTTTTGTTGCATACTTTTTGAATACCAATTTCCTTTCAATTTTTACCCGAGTGGGGGGTGATATATCTCCCGTATCACCCCCCGTGGATCCGCGCATGATAGTAGCCGTAAATGATTGTTTCAAATTTGAATTTTTATCAAAATATAATTATACAAAGTAAAAAAAAAAATTGAATTTTTTTATTAATATGTAAATATTACGCATTAAAAAAAAAAAAAAAGGCACCTATACATTTTCGCCTCGATGTGGGATTGAACTCACACTTGCGGTTCTAAGCTTGTATAACATATTCATGCACGCACGCGTTAGACCCCTAGGCTACCACTAAATTTTCTTCGAATTTAGAAAAAAAAATTTCTAAACGTTAGAAAAATGTTCAAACATTTTTTTCTGTTTTTTAGAAAAAAATATTTCTACTATGTAAGCCTTTTTCTAATGTTAATGGCGATTTTTTTTTATTTCTAGAAAAATGTAGTCTTTTTTTTCTAAAATCAATGGCGATTTTAACCCTCAAATATAGAAAGGAAGATTAGAAAAAAAACCTTATATTTTAGAAAAAAATGTTTTTTTCTACATTTTAGAAAAAAATTCTACAAAAAATCAGTTTATGGAGAATTTTTCTAAAGTTTAGAAAATATTTTCTCTTTATAGAAATTTTTCTTCTAAAGCACAGAAAAATTTTGTTTTTCTATATTTAAGAAAAATAATTTTCTGAATGTATGTGTAGACCTATCAGTCTTTGTAGAGTCTTTAGCAGGAATTATGTCAGACTTATCGGTCTGAAATCCTTCGCTGCAGTGTGGGTGGCCTTCCCTGCCTTGGGGATGAAAACAACATTTGTTTCCCGGCACGCCGTTGGTAGTTCTCCTACTGCAAGAATGGTCTGGAAAATTTTTCTCAGCCAGTTTATGGCTAGCTGTCCTGCTTGTTGAATCTGTGCCGGTGCTATATTGTCCGGTCCCGGCGATTTATATGGTTTGAAACTATGAATGGACCAGTTTATATTTCGGTCTGATAGTAAGAAATTTAAGTTTATTCCTTCTCCAGTGTTTCTTCCTGGGGAATGTCCTGGTTCTAGGCTCCCTGGGAAGTGAGCGTCTAGGAGTAGGTTTAGGGACTCTTCACTGGAGTCTGACCATGATCCATCAGCTTTTTGAAGATAGCCTAAGGATGCGGCTGTCTTAGAAAGTATTTTTCTGAGCCTTGCGGCATCATTTGTTTTTTCAATATCTGAGCAGAATGTCTGCCATGCAGTTCTCTTCTCCTTCCTGATGGCCTTTTTGTATGTGGCTAGCTCTTTTTTGTAGCTTTGCCAGTTTATGTCCTCATTTGTAGCTCTCGCTCAATTGAATAGGCTTCTGCATTTGGTCCTGAGGATTGATAATTGCTGGGTCCACCAAGGAGGCTTTTTCTTCCCTCTTGTTTTCCCTATAGGGCATGCAGCTTTGAATGCCGCGTTGCTTTCTTCTGGGAATTTATTTACTATGCTATCTAGCTCCTGTGGGCAGAAGGTGCTTTCTGGCGGCTCCATGGCACTATGGGGCCTTTGACCAGTTTTGTTGGCCAATATTAATAACTCGGTCAATTCAAAAGATATTGACTTGGAACTTTACCAGTATCCATTTTTTATCCCTGCGCATATCATCTATGAAAATCATCCGGATCGGAAAACTATATCATATAGCTGCCATTGAACCTTTTAGACTACTTTGCAATGACTATAATAGACTATATCACCTAATATCTACTACCGACTCACTGCCTATCTGTAAATCAATAATACTGTCCTACTTAGCAACTAATTAGTTTTACTTTATGTATCTGACTATTCGTATTTTGACCTGTATGTATTTTTAATTGTCTATTGTGAAATTGTACTTTTCTTGGTCCGCGATTACGTTTACTCGCCCAAAACGGTGTAGGGCTCCGCGCGTTAACAAGCATTGCTTGGTGTCGTAAGGGCCACTTGTTTGTACTAACCATAGTGCATCAACGTCCAAAAAAAAAAAAGAAACGATCAAATTAACTTTGCTGTTTTTTGGGGATAAATGCACATAACTTTAGAAATAGTGATTATTTACGTTTCTAATATAATATTAAAAGTTTCGTACAAATCGGAAGACTATATCCCTAAGTTCACAAAAACAGGGCAGAGGGATGAAATTACTATAAATTTTGTACGATTTGTTGTTCAAGTTGTAGCGCAACTTTCGTTTTAAAGCCGCTAATGTCCACTTAAGTTAGTTAATGACAAAGCTAAGTATTTCTACTTTATTTTGATAATACTTTAAAGCCAGAAAAGTCCTAACTTCCTTAGCCACCAGTGCAAACGATAGAAGTGTGTTAAATTTGTGGTCTAAAAAAATCAAATTACAGAAAAGGTTGCAATAAGTGGCGATTCTGACCATATACATTTTAACAACAATTAAATAATCTACAAATCCCAATAGGTTTCAGAAGTGGACTCCGCTGGACTCACTTTGTTGCTCCATTTGAAATTTAGTTTTCTAACAAAAATGTACGTTTAAGACCACTCGCTTTAACACTCATTTATAATAAAAAACCGTCTGATTTTTACCGTTTAAGCACACAAACACTTAGTAAATAGCATAATTCTTCTAATCCAATCCAAAAAAATTACTTAGATTGCTTAAAAACTCAAATTTAAAGCCCTTTAAAACTGCACGCAAAACGTCGAAATTCAACAGCCGGAGAATTGCCTTTCGAACAGCTGATTTAACAGCTGCTATGTTAACAGAGGAGCCCTCTATCGGATTTCTGAAAAACGTAACATTGTTAAATGGTCTTCTGTTAACACATCCTCAAACAATATTTTTTGTTTTAACGACTTTTCAAAAATGGGTTTTGGCCAACCAAAGTGGTCAAATGCCCCATAGTGCATGGGGAGGAGACTCGACAGAATTTCTTTGTTTGCCCGCTGTCTCTATGAACCTGTGATCTGAGAAAGAGTGCTCGTCGGAGACAGCCCAGTTTGTAACTGTGCTCATGAGTGAATCAGATACCAAGGTTAGATCTATGATCGTTTGGCACGATTTAGTTATAAAAGTAGGGGTATTGTCCCTATTACAAAGAAATTAATTCGAATTTAGAATAAAATCAAAAAAAGACTCACCTCTGTCGTTGTTGATAGGGCACCCCCACTGAGTATGGTGGGCGTTGGCATCGCATCCTATCACCAAACCTTTCTTGAGCTCTTCACATTTTTTTACCAGTCCTCTGATTAGCGCGTCCGGAGGGTCTATCTTTTCAAAGGCCAAGTAGGCCGATAGCATCCTTATAGAGCCATTTTGCAGCTCCAGGCTTATTGCCGTGTTGTCTCCGTTGCTGTAATTGCGAAGCAGAAATGTACTAAGATGCCGTTTGGCTAAAATGCAGGCTCGAATTTACCTTCTTTGGGGTCAAGCATAAGCTTGTATTCCTTCGTTCCTAGTCCAGCAACCTTACCTCCTGCTATCCAAGGCTCCTGGACTAAGACCACGTCGGCTTCGCCTTTGGCCAGGCGAAGCAAAAGGGCAACGGACGCTGCTTTACTGTGGTGTTAGTTGATCTGTCTTAGCGACATCCCCAGATGCAACCTCCACCACTGTAACGTCGGCCTCCAAATCGCTCAGGTCCGCTTCATCTAATGCCGGTCCCATCGCACTCAACTCTCTGCTCAGCGACGAGTCGGTTGAGTAGCCGTCCTCCGGCACACCAGGGGCCTCCACTTCCTCCGCAAGCACCTGCTCAGCTGGATTGCTGGCAGGGCTTCCCGTGGAACTAGAGTCCCCCTTATAGATTTTAATGTGTACTGCGCTGAAGCCGTAGTTGAGCACTCCCCGAGCAGCCTCTATGGGAGCGACCGACTCCTTATTCAGCACAACGATCGCCTGGTTTACATCACCAGCATGCTCCTCCACCTTAACGACTTTCCAGTCTTTTGTGGGGAGATGTGGGTTGCATTCCTGCAGCATGATTCCTCCGGTGCTGTGATTGCCGCTGGGAGCCAAATTCTGGCTCGGGGTCTACTGGGGACGTCACACCAGTCTAGTGCGACTATGTTCGCCCCTTCGTACACCGCTCCGAGCTTTGCCGTCGCCTGTTTGTAAAGGTCGGCAGATCGCTGGTTGTCGCAGGCCACCACTTTTACGCTGCCCTGGTACCACCCCGCGTCCATACAGCAAGGCGATGAACCGGGGTTTTCGCGTACCATACGCAGGCATATTAGGGATAGCTGGGACTCGACCGCCTTCCATTTATTTTTAGGGATACTGTTCTCCGGATTGCCCCTGTCAATAAATCTCAGTAGGACCCGATCTCTTGTGATCTTGGCAAAGGAGACCGACGGCTGGATCTTCGATCTCTTCGCCGACGGACCGGGCAGCTCTATGGAGCTTTGCCTCTTTGCCTGAGCACCTTCCTGTTGGGGCTTCTCCTGCCCATAGTTTGGGAACACCGTCCTTGCCCACTCTACCTTCTTTAGCCATTCGGGCGAAGGCGTGGCGACGTTGCTCCTAGCGTGTGAGCGCAGGGTTTGGGCGACTGTTCGTCTTTGCATCGTTGGGTTTTTGGGGAGTTCCCGTCTCTGTGTTTTTGTTTATATTTTTTGTAGTTGTTTCCATAATTGGTCCCACGAGCTGCGGAGAAGGGGAAAGGTCCGCCCGGGCAGAGATCCGCGGTACCCGGGTAAGGCGGTAGATAGAACAGGGGGTCGCCATCTCCCTGAGCCCACCGTTTGAGACTGGGCTAGTTTTTGATCCGGGCCCCCAGCCAGGCTGACTCTTGGCACGGTCCGGGTTACACCGTAGTCCGGCCCGGAGTGAGATGTTGTTTTGGGAGGGGAAGTGGGTAGGTAGGTATTTGCCAGGGTTTCCGTCCACGATTCCGTGCTTGACTTCCACCACTAGCTTATTCGCAGTTGGCCTTGAGTGAGGTCGTCCGCTATCCGCAACCTGCGACCCGCTCGGTCGCCCCAGTTAGGCAGCTTCAGAACCATCTTACAAGTTCCTCAGACCAAGGGTATAATAAACAATAAAAATTAAAATGACAAAATGTATACTTTCTTTTGGTCTAATGCAAATACGAATCAGATTTCTTTGGCGTGATACATGGCCACAAAACTTGAGCATTAAAAACACAAATAAATATATTTATATTTGATTCATTTTCTTGATTAACTTTCCGCTACTCATTTTGTTTTTGTGATTAACTTGAGACTTTTATTTCATGACTTAATTTATCAAATACGTTAACTTTAAAATAGTTATAGTTTCTCAAAATCGCTTTCTTTTAATTATGGATTTTTATACCCGTTACTCGTAGAGGGTATATTGTATTCGTGCAAAAGTATGTAACAGGTAGAAGGAAGCGTTTCACTAGCCCAGTCGATCAGCCATGTCCGTCTGTCCGTCCGTCTGTATAAACGCTGAGATCTCGAAAACTACAAAAGCTAAAGAGTTGGGATTACCAACACATATTCTTGGGCTTCCTACGCAGCGCAAGCTTATTTCAGCCGAGGGCCACGCCCCCTCTAACGCCCACAATCGCCTAAGGCCCACAATTTAACAATTTTAAATGATGTCTGGCGCCCACACCTTTAAAGATTTCTAAAAAGTAAAAATGCAGTTTTGTTGTCTTTATTAATACCTATCGAAATGTAGAAGACATTTTCAGGGACCGTAATCATTATAAGTAATATTTTAAAAATTACTTTGTAATGATTACTTATCGATTTTTAATTTTTTAAATCAAGACTAATAATTATTTTTGAGCAAAAAAAATAAAAATCACAAATAATCATTATTTTTGAGCAAAAAAAAATAAATTAAAAAAAATTGATTAATCGTGATTTTATTTTTTTTCGCTCAAAATAAAACTCACCAAGCAACCACGTTTAATCCTTTAAGAATATGGCCAATATTCTCATATGTCCTTATAAAGGGACCCTAGTGCAACAATTGACAACAACAACAACAAAACGTATTTTACCTGTGTTTGTTGCAATTATTTAATATAAGGTCAACTGTTACATACAGAGCAGCAGCAGCAGATATACACAATTACCAAAACAATGATAATAATGATAATGATAATCATCATATTGATCAATGTGATAAAGCTTACCATAGGCCGAAAGCGCACAAGAAGAGAAAACAAAAGAAGACAGCGGAAGCGCACGCGCTTAGATATATTTATAGTAGCGCTTATCTTAGTCTAAGACTGAAACTTATCAGTAAGAATGACTTATTGTAGATCATTTCTATTGAGTTTCGATATGGGTCGCAAGCGAAATTTTGTTCTCCGCAATTTTTTTAATTTCCACGCGGGAAATACTGTTTCCAAGTGCAAAATTGCAAATTAACGTTAGTTGGCGAGTATGTGTGCAACATGAAGCGGCATATGCAAACTAAGCATAAATCGGAGTATGAAGCTGAGATAGCTAACATTCAGGAAGACGAAGCTGCCGAAAAAAAAAATTAAATTTGCAATAACAATGGGCAAAAATGAAGTGAAGGATGCGTGCATCGATTTGGTGACGCTGGAAAAGCTTCCGTTGGCTATTTTTGATTCGGAGTGCTTCAAAACGCTAACGTCTCAAATATTTTCTGCACTGGATATGCCGGCTGTTTCGTCCAGAAACATAATGGGCATGGTGGAGGAAAAAAATAATGACATTAAAAAGAGCATAATGACCAGTCTCAAGGACAAAATGCTTAGCTTAAATTAAATAAAAACAAGAGATAACGCTATAGTCGGGTGCCCCGACTATCAGATACCCGTTACTCAGCTAAGGGAGTGCGAGGGAGGTAGATATATAAAATCTTTGATCAGGCATAACTTTTTAACGAATGGTCCGATTTGAAAAATTTCTTCTACATTTCGATAGGTATTGATAGTCACAATAAAACTGCATTTTTAGTTTTCCAAAATCTTTAATGGTGTGGGCGCCAGACACCTTTCAAAAAATGGTGTAGGGCGATTGAGGGCGTTAGAGGGGGCGTGGCACCATTTTGAAATAAACTTGCGCTGCGTAGGAACTCCAAGAATATGCATGCAAAATGCCAATCCTCTAGCTTTTATAGTTTCCGAGATCTCAGCGTTCATACGGACGGACAGACGGACAGACGGACAGACGGAGAGACGGACAGACGGACAGACGGACATGGCTAGTTCGACTCGGCTAGTGATCCTGATCAAGAATATATATACTTTATAGGGTCGGAAAAGCTTCCTTCTCCCTGTTACATACTTTTGCACGAATACAATATACCCTTTTACTCTACGAGTAACGGGTATAATTATAAAAATACATAAATGCATAATAAATTGAAAATTAATGTACCTAATTGTTTTACTGGTTGATTATTATGATGATTATCAATATCATTATCATTATTATCATTGTTTTGGTAATTGTGTATATCTGCTGCTGCTGCTCTGTATGTAACAGTTGACCTTATATTAAATAATTGCAACAAAAACAGGTAAAATACGTTTTGTTGTTGTTGTCAATTGTTGCTCTACGGTCCCTTTATAAGGACATAGGACAATATTGGCAATATCCTTAAAGGATTAAACGTGGTTGCTTGGTAAGTTTTATTTTGATCGAAAAAAATAAAAATCACGAATAATCATAATATTTGAGTTTAATTTTTTTTTAATCAAAAATAATGATTAATTGTGATTTTATTTTATTAGCTCAAAAATAATGTTTAACAATAGAAGAATAAATATAACAATTAAAAATTAAAAATCATCAAGGATATTCATAGTGTATCCTTAAAGGATAAAAACGTGCTAGTCATGCTTATTCTATGTTGATTAGAATTGTATGATTTATTCATATAAAAATAGCGAAAATAATCACTATTTACGGTCCCTGGAAATTTTTCAAATCGGACCATACGTTAAATGTTGAAGTTTACAAGTTATATCGTTCTACTTGCACATCTCTAAGCGATAGTTTTTCCTATTCCTCTTTCTTCTTGTTTCTATCGTTCTATGATGCTACGTAAGTCTTACTTCATAAAATACGTTTGTCGTGTGCGCACGTAAATTCGGCGTTCTTACTTATATTTGGCATCGGCTCGATTTCAGCATTAACATTGGTTATGGGCCCAGTCTCGCGAAACTAAGATGAGTGCGTATCAAATAGAAAAGTTAAGTAATCAGAATTACGATGTGTGGAGTATTCAGATGCGAAGAGTTTTGGTACACCAAGAACTTTGGGGCATCGTTAGTGGCAAGCGTTGACTAACGAGTCAACATCCGAGGAAGCTGTCAAATGGAACTTAATGGACGAAAAGGCATTGGCATGCATAATTCTTAATGTGAATGTGTCGCAGTTAGGTTTTGTGAAAAATGTCTCAAGAGGACCACTTCAAAAAACTGTTAAATTCGAAATACGCGGCAGATCAAAGCATGGTGCAATACTTGAACAATTTAGTGGAAATAGTTGATAAATTTACCGAAGTGAACGTCAAAATACCCGAGGAGTTAAAAGTGATAATTCTAATGTCAAGTTTAAGTGCGGAGTATGAACATTTTGTTGTTGCTATGGAAACAAGAGATTCGCTACCGGTCTTTGAATCACTCAAGATCAAACTTTTGGCAGAGGCCGAAAGAATGAACGAGAAAAATGAAAGGTAAATTTAACGGAAATGTTTCGTGTGTGGCAAACGTGGCCACAAAGCGACGCAGTTAAGAAGAATAAAGCAATGAAAGATGATCGTTTTCGGTTTTTGCTGCAGTGAATCAGGTGAACATAACAAAACAGACTTGGTGCCTGGACAGTGGCAACTTCGCATATGTGCTGTGTGAAAAGTGTGTTTGTTTCGTTGGTCGAAGAAAAAGACAAAGTTATGTTAGCAGCAGACAAAATAATTGAATCTCCTAGCAAAGAAAACATCAAAATAAAAACCAGCGATTGTGAAATAACATTGCAAGACGTGTTGTATGTGCCAGATTTACAAATGAATTTCCTTTCCGTTAGCAAAGCAATGCAGAATGGGCATTCCGTGTATTTTAAAGAAAATCGCGCGACAGTAACGGCAAAAGATGGAGCTGTTATATTAAGGGCGCAACTGCAAAACAATTTATTTTTGTTCAGTGACTTAAACGTGAACCGATTGTTCTCAATGCAACAAAAGCGGTCGTGTGGCATAATCGATATGGTCGCCTTAATTTTCGAAACCTTAAGGAACTGATAGTAAATCACCGTGTAAAAGGCATTGACGTGAATAACATTCCGGTTGAAATAAATTGCAACATAAATTTAACATTTTTTAACTAGTTCATAAGGACGTGTGCGGACCGATAAGGCCGATAAGGCTTGTTAAAATGGCGCGCAGTATGATGCTGCACAAAAACATTGAGGAGCCATTGTGGGCAGAAGCTGTTGCAACTGCAAGCTACTTACGAAATAGATGTCCATCGCAGGCGCTCGACGGGATCACCCCAATGGAAAAAGAGCGGCAAGAAGCCTTCGGTCCCGCATCTACGGATTTTTGTTTCACACGTATATGCTCTGGATAAGATGCATCACCACAAGTTTCGTACTAGGGGCAAGGAGTACACGTTCGTCGGCTACTCGCTCACCGCCAAGGCATATCGACTATTCGACAATGAGGCTCGACAAGTCGTGGAAAAGCGAGACGTCAAATTAGTTGAAGGCGAAGATGTATCGGTTAATGATCAGGCAAGCACTAACGATTTCACTTCATTTATCTAAGAGTTTCTACAAGCCGCAACCGATTCTGAAGAAGTCGGTGCAGCAGAGGGCGTAGTTGGAGAAAAAGCAGCTTCAGAAGAAGTCGGTGCAGCAGAGGGCAAAATAGCACAAGCGGCTCCAGAAGAAGTCAACGTGGAGAACTCAGTTCCAGAGGGCGTGTATTCAGACCCAGATGAGCTTAACTCTGATGACGATGAGTTCGAGAGTTTTGAAGAAGATACTGCCAGTCCGCCAAGCAGCCCCGTTGATGGTGTACGTGCTCACCGTGGTCCAGGTAGGACCAAGATTATACGCAGTGGCCAGCGAGGTAGGCCAAGAAAAGAGTACAATATGGTCAACAATATTGTAAGCTATCATGACATTGAGACGCCCGACACAGTCAAACAGGCACTAACGGGCCAGCATTCGTCTAAGTGGCAAAATTCTATGGAACGTGAATAAGAGGCCCTTATTGAAAACCTGACTAGGTCTTTGGTAGACCTTCCTTCAGGTGCAAAAGCTATAGGATCCATGTAGGTGTTCCGAGTTATGCGAGATGTTGAAGGAAACATAATAAGGTATAAGAGAAGACTTGTAGCCAAGGGGTGCAGCCAGCAATATGGAATGAATTACTACGAAATCTTTTCACCCGTCATTCGATATGAGAATATAAGGCTTTTGTTGGCAGTAGCAGCAGAAAAGGAGCTATACCTTCATTAAATGGATGTTTCAAATGCATATTTGAACAGTAAAATTACGAAATAGTATATATGAAGCAGCCAGGGAATTTCGTCAGCGATCAACATCCAAACCGCGTGTTAAAGCTTAACAAAGCTATATATGGCAGGGCCTGGAATAGCACACTGGATGACACTTTAAAAGGATTGGGTTTTGAGGCTACTAAAAGCGAGCCGTGTCTGTACAAGAAAATAGGTCGGAATTCGTACAATTTGATAGCCATATATGTCGATGACATTATAATAGCTTGTTCGAAAAAAAGTGATCTGGAAATTATCAAAAAGAAGTTGCACGAAAGTTTTGATATTCATGACAATGGCCCATTGCATTACTTTCTTAGAGTGGAAATACAGCGACAGGGTGAGCTTGGTACAATTTCTGTGTGTCAGAAGCAGTACATAAAATCTTTACTTGAGAAGTACAACATGAATCAGTACCGATCTTTATAAACACCGTTAAACCCTGGATTTCAAATTCGCTGCGATAGTGACAACTGTGCCGAAGTAGATACAACTGACTATCAGTCACTTATCGGATCTATAATGTACTTGGCGGCCTGACATCATGCACTCTTAAGAAAGTTAGCACAGCGAAACTCCAACCCACATGTCGAGCATTAGTCTAGCGCAAAACACATTTTGCGATATCTGTCGAAGACGATCGACTTAAAGCTACACTATCGCAAGACTGGTCAACGATTGCATGCGTTTGTCGATGTAGACTGGGCAAACGATAGTCTGGATAGAAAATCGTACTCTGGGTACTGTTTTTACCTGGGTGGATCAGCTTTCTCCTAGGAATCAAAAAGGCTAGAATTAGTCGCGCTCAGCAGCAATTATTTAATATAAGGTCAACTGTTACATACAGAGCAGCAGCAGCAGATATACACAATTACCAAAACAATGATAATAATGATAATGATATTGATAATCATCATAATAATCAACCAGTAAAACAATTAGGTACATTAATTTTCAATTTATTATGCATTTATGTATTTTTATAATTTTTATTTAATTTAAGCTAAGCATTTTTAAGCTAAGCATTTTGTCCTTGAGACTGGTCATTATGCTCTTTTTAATGTCATTATTTTTTTCCTCCACCATGCCCATTATGTTTCTGGACGAAACAGCCGGCATATCCAGTGCAGAAAATATTTGAGACGTTAGCGTTTTGAAGCACTCCGAATCAAAAATAGCCAACGGAAGCTTTTCCAGCGTCACCAAATCGATGCACGCATCCTTCACTTCATTTTTGCCCATTGTTATTGCAAATTTAATTTTTTTTTCGGCAGCTTCGTCTTCCTGAATGTTAGCTATCTCAGCTTCATACTCCGATTTATGCTTAGTTTGCATATGCCGCTTCATGTTGCACACATACTCGCCAACTAACGTTAATTTGCAATTTTGCACTTGGAAACAGTATTTCCCGCGTGGAAACTAAAAAAATTGCGGAGAACAAAATTTCGCTTGCGACCCATATCGAAACTCAACAGAAATGATCTACAATAAGTCATTCTTACTGATAAGTTTCAGTCTTACATAAAAGGTCTCAAAAGGGTGGATTCTTCGGCGGTAAATAGACCTCAGGAGTTTTCGGACAAAATCAACTCACACAGCTCAGGAAATTGCTGATTCCTTCATCATCACTTTGATGTTCATCATCATGCTCTTGCAAAAATTGGATTTTTCCACGCAAACTGGTTGGGAAGAGGCCACCTCCATAGACAAAACACCCTCACCGAAGGAATTTTATGAATTTTATGAATTTTATTGAGAATCGATGCCGAAAACTGGAGAACCTTCAACATGCTATGGGGAGTTATGCCTTAAACTGTCAGATGGGAACAAATAGTAGAAGTAGCTCTATTAATATTAATAGTAGGAGATCTTTTGTTGCCTACCAGAGTAACAATCTACCATGTGTATTTTGCAATGAGTCTAAGCATCCCCTTCATCTATGTCCGTCGGACATTTGAACATTTATGTCCCTCCTTGCAGCATGCTGAGATCAAAATGCTGTCTACATGCTTCAACTGCTTAAAACGTGGGCACCATACTCGTGCTTGTACAAGCGGAAATTGCCGCGTTTGTGGAAATAGGCACCACACATTACTGCATTTTTATACTGTTGTGGATTGGTTCTTGTAATTCATTGATCACCCAAAAATGAATAAATTATCCGTTTTGTATTAGCTCTCTTTATTGAATGATAATTCTAAAAAATGTAAAAATGTTCAAGCGCATTAGCGCAGCTAAAAAGATGGCGACGCCGGCAGCGGCGCAGCCCGTGCTTATGTAAGTTAACCCGACTACGGTCATCGATCTTGGGCCAGCACAGGATGCACGCGTAAGCGGGAATCCAGCCGGCGAAATCCGATCCGGCCCATGCAAGCGCTGAGTGGTCACGGTCACGAGGCGCAGCGTCAGCAAGTTCGGCCAGCAACGGAGTGGCGGGCCGCCAGCAGCGGCTGCCCAAAAGTGCGGTATCAATATCTTAGCCGGACGATGGAGTGGCCAGCTGAAGTCTCTTTTTGAATTGTACTTTTAGTTTCTAAACAGAGCTCAAGCTGCCCAAACGGGTTATCAATAAATCAATTAAAATATAATGAAAATACTTTTGTCTATTTTCTAAAAAATATTATTTGAAATGTAATAAAATGAAATTATTTATAGTTATTAAAATTATCTTCTAGAACTTATATATTTGAAAATTTATAGATTATACCGGCCTGTTCCATTTTTCACCCGAAAGCGAATTCGTTTTCATACTGGCGGATTTAAATCCGAGAGCCAAATGCTTCGCGGAAAGTTTTTGTGTGGATTTGTCGGAACTTTACAGAGTAACTACAGAGGGAAATTGGAGTCCGAGCAGTTTTTTCGGAAGTGAGTCATTAAACAGGTCTGGGAAATTCGAATCCGTGTGAATCTTTCGGAAGTGAAAGCTCGAACAGGCCCGATAGATATTGTTTTGTATATTTAAAAAAATATAGAAAATTGAAAAACTTTATATTATTTAAAACGAAAAGTTTGTTTTAATATGAAATTATTGATATGATTTCTTTTTTTTTATATTTTTATTCCAATTTTTTTATTTATTTATTGCTTATTTATTTATGTATATATCTTTTTTTTTAATTACTTTTTTTTGTATATATATTTTTGTTACTTATTTAATTATGGTATTTATTATACCCTTGCAGAGGGAATAATGATTTCAGTCAGAAGTTTGCAACGCAGTGAAGGAGACGTTTCCGACCCCATAAAGTATATATATTCTTTATCAGCATCACTATACTCATAAAAATTTATTTCTCAATTTTAGAAATCTCGCCATCGAATCGGCTTACCCTTGAAAATTGAAATTTCTTGTAATTAGAAAATTTGCCTTTAAATATAGAAAACCTTTCTTGATGGAAAAAATTCAAGAAAGAATTTTTCTTGAAAATAGAATAATGAAAATCCCATATGTTTCTTTTGCCGTCGCAGCCAAAACATTTTCTACGTATTTAATGGCGAAATCGCCTTTGAATATGTGAAAGAAATGTCCCTTGAATATAAGAAAGTAGCCATTGACTTCCATCGGCTACCGAATGTTGACGACAGAAAAAAACGAAGTAGGACGAAGGGCCTACTCGGCCCGGCTACCAATTATCCGAGCGTCAGTTGTGAAAAAAGATTCGTAAGTGATGGACGTGATTTTCCAGCGGATAAAGAGTGAAGCCTTTCCCAATTATTCAAAGGTATGTACATATATAATTTTTTGTATAGCGCGCATGTAAGTATCTAATTAAAGCAAAAATTCGAAATCTCTTAACCAAGTTTTACACAAACTTAGTTGAATTGTTTTCTAGCTAAAAGCTACGTACACACATACATTTGTACATATATTTGTAGGTGTAGAGTTCTATAATAACTTCGCCTTATTATATTATATTATATTTATTTTTCAGAGAGAAACATGTCGGAGAAATCTCTAAAATACCTGCAGTGAGAGCAATAACTGGTTTGGCGAAGCTGTAATTTTGTTTTAAAACCTTCTAAGGTAAGTAGATCAAAAATAAAAATATGTTGTATTTGTTTGACATACTTAGGCATGTAAATATGTATGCAGGTACGCGGTTCACCCGATCTGAAAGCCGATTTTCTACCCTTCTATCTTTTGCTCCTCTCTCTCGCTCTCTTGACCGACGTTTCTCTCTTCTACTTCTTCAAACTGTCATGATCTGCCCATGGTGGAACTATACAAGGTGATCTCGTCGCGAGAGCTGCCCTCTTTTGAGGACGTTATTTGTGCCAGTCTCAATCTAGCTTTCTCATTCTATCGCTTAAGAGAGACAAAGTGGTAAACATATTTAACGTCCTCAGCAGAGCTGACGAGATCACCTTGTATAGTTCCATCATGGATCTGCCCAGCTTACATTCGGTCTTCCTTCGCTCAATGGACTGTATGTAAATATATATGTATGTACGTGCCTCTCCCGTGTCTCTCTCTCTCTCTCTCTGAACTTCGATTTTAAACCCCCTTCTTCGTGCCTGTAACTAGATACTGAGTATACAATAGTTAAATAGTTAATAGTTAAATTATGTGAATTAAATACACCTCCAATAATAACTCATATGCTAATATGCAAAAATTTGATAATTAAAAATGTTTAAATGTTAAGTGTTAAATGTTTCAAATGTAATTAAATAAAATATGCAATATCAAAAAAAAAAACGAAGTTACATTTTATTTTATATTTCAGAGTTAATGTAAAACTTCATTTCAAGAAATATTATTTCTTAAATCAAGGAATATTATTTCTTAAATCAAGAAATAAAATTTCTTAAAAGGAAATTTTACATTTTTTAACAAGAAGGAATCCACCTTTAAAACAAGAACTTATTTTCTTGTTTTAAGAAATATGTCTCCTTGTTTGAAAGGTGCCTTTTTAAAAAAACCATTTCTTGTTTTAAGAAATTTAATTTCTTAAAACAAGAAAGAAACCACCTTTGAAACAAGAATCGCCTTTCTTGTTTCAAGAAATATTTTTTCTTCTTTTAATGGTGGCTTTCCAAAAAACCCTTTCTTGTTTTAATAAATTTAATTTCTTGTTTCAAGAAATATTTTTTCTGGTTTTAAAGGTGCTTTTCAAAAAAAACATTTCCTAAAACAAAAGTGAGGTCGCCTTTGGCAAAAATTCAAGAAAGAATTTCCCTGATTTAATGGAAATTCTTCGATTTTTTATATGAGTGTAGACGAGTTAATTTAACCATGTCCGTCTGTCAGTCTGTCCGTCCGTCTGTCCGTTTCTACGCAAACTAGTCTCTCAGTTTGAAAGCTATCGCAGGTATTGCAGGTAGTATATATGTCGCAACCGGCCGGATCGGACAACTATATTATATAGCTCCCATAGGAAAAATTCTAGCTTCTACTCCTGGAAATATTATTTCTTAAATATTTCTGAATTTCGAATTAAATTTTAAAAAAATCGGATTACTATATCAGAAAACAAGAGAGAACGCTATAGTCGGGTGCCCCGACTATCAGATACCCGTTACTCGGCTAAGGGAGTGCGAGGGAGATAGATATATAAAATCTTTGATCGGGCATAACTTTTTAACGAATGGTCCGATTTGAAAAATTTCTTCTACATTTCGATAGGTATTGATAGTCACAATAAAACTGCATTTTTAGTTTTCCAAAATCTTTACCCCCCCATGGTGTAGGGCGATTGAGGGCGTTAGAGGGGGCGTGGCACCATTTTGAAATAAACTTGCGCTGCGTAGGAGCTCCAAGAATATGCATGCAAAATGCCAATCCTCTAGCTTTTATAGTTTCCGAGATCTCAGCGTTCATACACAGAGAAAAAAACCAAGAACATTGCACTCAAATTAAGAACATTCGTTCTTAAAAACCGGGTAAGCACAAATGTTCTCATTTCGAGTTGAATGTTCTCAACATCAGAACGAAATGGTGTTAGCTAAAAATCCGACATTAAGTTCATTCCGTTCTATTTTCAAGTTGATTTTGTCCTTAATATAAGAACATTTTTGAATCAAATGGTTGCAAAAATTAGTTCTTTTCTTCTGTTGTCCAGAACATTTTACTCTCAATACTATAACATTTTGAGTTGAGAATTTTAGCTAATTAATTTAAAAATATATTTTTTATTTATAGAGAATTTTATAGCTAACTCGAGGTTATACCGTCTTAGACTTCAAGAAGTCCAAGACGTCGGCATTATGCCGACTACAATCATCAGCATTGAAATCGCTGTCTCGAAGTGGGTTACCATGCAAGCCGCGCAATAACTGGTTGGGAATTATAGCGTCGCCAGAGCGGTAAACTTCGAAAAGCTGATCATAGGAATTGTCTAATGCGTGCTAGGTGTCAAACGAAAACAACTTAACGCGTTTTAGGAAATCCACAAAAATTAGAGAATAGAGTTTTGAATCATTTTAAGTTGAAATGCAACTTAGTTTTTGTTCTTTCTTTAGTCCTTTTCGTTCTCAAACTAAGAACATTTTGAGATATTGTGGTTTTTGAGAACAAAATCGATTTGGTTTAAGAACCATGTGCTAAAATAATAACGATTCGTTCTTATTTTAATAACATTTTAAGCTCAACTAGATTTTAAAAACCAATTCAACTTAATTTAAGCACATTTAGAACATTTTGAACTTAAAAAAGGCATTTTTATTTTTAAGAACATTTTCAACTCAGATGAGAACGTCAGAATTCTCTCTGTGTACGGACGGACAGACGGACAGACGGACATGGCTAGTTCGACTCGGCTAGTGATCCTGATCAAGAATATATATACTTTATAGGGTCGGAAAAGCTTCCTTCTCCCTGTTACATACTTTTGCACGAATACAATATACCCTTTTACTCTACGAGTAACGGGTATAATTAAATGGAAATTAATAGGACACAAATTATATCTTTGTTAATGAAATGATCTGCAAGGGTATATAAGCTTCGGCTGGCCGAATCTAGCTTCCTTTCTTGTTGTATGTGTGGTCATTAGGGTGGACTTTTTTAAGGTCGATTGAGCTCAGCATCTGAAATGGTAGAATTCTGTGTCCAAAAAATGTATGTGAAAACAGAAAAATTGTATTTAAACGTTTAGACGGTGCGCAATGGCCCTTAAGATTCAGTAAAATAACTTGTACGAATCGTAATATCCTTCCTTAACTGTGTGAGCCACACTAAAATAGAGATTCTATAATATAATTTTGAAGATTAACTATAACTTTTGCGTTCGCCAATAAAAGTTATATGCAAAGAAATTCTGACTATTATTATATCCTTGCAGAGGGTATTATGATTTCAGTCAGAAGTTTGCAACGCAGTGAATGAGACGTTTCCGACCACATAAAGTATATATATTCTTTATCAGCATGACAAGACGAGTCGATCTAGCCATGTCCGTCTGTCCGTCCGTCTGTCCGTCCGTCTGTCCGTCTGTTTCTACGCAAACTAGTCTCTCAGTTTTAAAGCTATCGGGCTCAAACTTTCCCAAAAGTCTTCTTTCTATTGCAGGTAGTATATATGTCGGAACCGACCGGATCGGACAACTATATCTTATAGCTCCCATAGGAAAAATCGAAAAGAAAACCGTAAAAAAATTCTAGCTTTGGTGTTTTTATACCCTTGCAGAGGGTATTATGATTTCAGTCAGAAGTTTGCAACGCAGTGAAGGAGACGTTTCCGACCCCATAAAGTATATATATTCTTGATTAGCATCACTAGACGAGTCGATCTAGCCAAGTCCGTCTGTCCGTCTGTCTGTCTGTCTGTTTCTACGCAAACTAGTCTCTCAGTTTTAAAGCTATCGCGCCCAAACTTTCCCAAAAGTCTTCTTTCTATTGCAGGTAGTATATATGTCGGAACCGACCGGATCGGACAACTTTATCTTATAGCTCCCATAGGAAAAATCGAAAAGAAAACCGTAAAAAAATTCTAGCTTTGGTGTTTTTATACCCTTGCAGAGGGTATTATGATTTCAGTCAGAAGTTTGCAACGCAGTGAAGGAGACGTTTCCGACCCCATAAAGTATATATATTCTTGATTAGCATCACTAGACGAGTCGATCTAGCCATGTCTGTCTGTCCGTCCGTCTGTCCGTCCGTTTCTACGCAAACTAGTCTCTCAATTTTAAAGCTATCGGGCTCAAACTTTCCCAAAAGTCTTCTTCCTATTGCAGGTAGTATATATGTCGGAACCGACCGGATCGGACAACTATATCTTATAGCTCCCATAGGAAGGATCGAAAAAAAAACTTAAAAAAATTATAGCTTTGGTGTTTTTTGAAATATAACCTTTTTCTTTTGGGAATACTATTTTTTAAATATTTCTGAATTTCGAATACCATTTTTTAATAATCGGATAACTATATCATGTAGCTGCCATAGGAACGGTCGGAAAATTAAATGAATATTAATAGGAAAAAAATTATATCTTTGTTGACTTTGTTGACGGCTATATTATATTGCTGCCATAGGAAGGATCAAAATATAAATGCCAAAGTAATACGAAAGCAGCTAAAATTTGGATTGTTGTAACATATACGCAAGTTAATTTAAATTTAATGTTTTTGTAAATGAATAGAAATGATCTGCAAGGGTATATAAGCTTCGGCTGGCCGAAGCTAGCTTCCTTTCTTGTTTTAAATATTACCTTCTACTTTTGGGAATACTATTTTTTAATAATTTTCAAATTTCGAATAAAATTTTTAAAAAATCGGATGACTATATTATATAGCTGCTATAGGAAAGGTCGGAAAATTAAATGTAAATTAATAGGAAAAAAATTATATCTTTGTTGTCTTTTATTACATTCTATTCTCCTCTGGGATATGGTTTTTCTTTAACATTTTAAAATTTCGTATTAAATTTATAAAAATTCGGACGGCTTTATTATATAGCTGGCATAGGAAGGATCAAAAAATTAATGCCAAAGTAATACGAAAGCAGCTAAAATAAGTAATAGATTGTTGTACCATATACGCAAGTTAATTCAAATTTAATGTTTTTGTAAATGAACAACCAACGCTCTTTCAGTAAACGGTCGGGTTTTTGTTTTGCTCTCCGAATTTATGTTCTTTTTGTCCATAAACCATCGGGGTTTAATTTAAATTTTCTTTTATTTATATTGCTTTTTATGTCCCTAACAACATCCGTTCGCTTCGCGAGTTCATAGTGATTGTTTTGTGTTTAAATTAACAAAATTAGTTTGCACGCCAGTCTCTGTGCAGTGATTGTTGTTATTGTTTTTATCCAATTGCCTTCTCCTTTTCTACCAAACGCTGTTTGGAGCGGTAAGAATCTATTTGGTAGTTACCCGCTCTCCCGCACTCCCGCATAAAACGTTGTTGTTGGAACAGCTGATACTAAAGCTTCCCCGCCTACTCACTCCCGCTCACTCTCTCCCGCTCTCTTACTCTCGTAGCTTGATTCTCTTTGCACTGTGGTTCGGAATATCGCTATAATGGCTGTTTGTTGCTCGAAGAAATGCAAGTCGTTGATTTTGGCTGGACAACAGAGCATTCCGTGCCATTCGTGCGGCAGTATTTTTCATGCTAAATGCCTTGGCTAACCGTAGAACTATGCTTGGTATTACGTTTATTAGGAATCTTATTCATGGTGATGTGGAGAGTCCCTAGTTATTGGGTCGCCTGGATTTTAATGTGCCTAATAGATTCACTAGAAACTATATTCCTTTAGTTTTAAATCATTGTATCTCTAATTATGCAATGCATGAACCTTTTAGAGTACTTTGCAATGACTATAATAGACTATATCACCTAATATCTACTACCGACTCACTGCCTATCTGTAAATCAAAAATACTGTCCTACTTAGCAACTAATTAGTTTTACTTTATTTATCTGACTATTCGTATTTTGACCTGCATGTATTTTCTTTGTCCTCGCCCAAAACGGTGTAGGGCTCCGCGCGTTAACAAGCATTGCTTGGTGTCGTAAGGGCCACTTGTTTGTACTGACCATAGTGCATCAACGTCCAAGATAGGAATGATCTGCAACGGTATATATGTAAGCTTCGGCTGGCCGAAGCTAGCTTCCTTTCTTGTTTTTAATTTGTATTTGTCTAACAAGGACTTGAATCCCTTGTTTAAAAGCTCGGGAAAGTGATTTAGATACTTTTTGAAACCTTGTCAAAGTTTAAAATCAAGTCTACGGCATCTAGATGAATCTGAAATATGCGTAATAAACTTTAAAGCCGTTGCGCACCGCCTAAAATTATTTATTTGTTACTTTTTTTCTCTTAGTGGATTAAGGATACAAAAGGGCAATATATACAAAAAAGTGTCTAGAATTCATAGACAAAGAAAAGATCAAGGAGGCAATTCCGCCAATTGGAAAAGCTGTTCGCTTGGCGAAACTCGAAAGTATATATATAAATATTATACAATTTGTATTATTTATTGTTATTTAATTTATATATAAATCGCCGATTGGTATCAATTCACCTAGAGGAGGTTCAAGGTAAATTTTAAACTTATAAAGCTTTGATTTATAATAAAGGCCTTAATTTATTGTACGTTATATGTATGTTACTTAAATTCATTCATACTTACTTAATAATGATAAGACTGCTGAAAGACTTAAATATGTTTAGTTATAAGTAATTTGTAATTATGCTATATCTAATTTAATAAAAAATAAGAGAGATTGCTATAGTCGGGTGCCCGGACTATCACATACCCGTTACTCAGCTAAAGGGAGTGCGAGGGAGATGGATATATAAAACTTTGATCGAGCGTAACTTTTTAACACATGGTCCGATTTAAAAAATTTATTCTACACTTCGATAGGTATTGATAAACACAATAAAACTGAATTTTTCCTTTTCTGAAAATTTTAGAGGTGTGGCCAGAAGACATTTTTTAAAATCGTTTAAGGCGATTGTGGGCGTTAGAGGGGGCGTGGCCCTTGTCTAAAATAAACTTGCGCCGGACGGACGGACATGGCTAGATCGACTCGGCTAGTGACCCTGATCAAGAATATATATACTTTATAGGGTCGGAAACGCTTCCTTTTACCTGTTACATACTTTTGCACGAATACAATATACCCTTTTACTCTACGAGTAACGGGTATAATAAAAAATGTATAACTATAAAAAAAGTCAATATACAAATTTTTATTTTTTCTGAAAAATTCTTCATAGGATCAAGAGTGGAACATTCTTAAAATCGAGAAGAACGTTTCAAGAATACGTTCAAGCACACTTAATAATGAAATCAAGAAGAATCGCTCTTGAAATCAAGGATAGTTTCGACTCGGATATATTACTTAAATCAAGAACGCCTACTCTTGAAATCAAGAATTCTGTTCTTGAAAACACGAATAGTTTGTTTTTGGTAAGAGAGACAATATAAAAACCCGAGAACAGTTTACTTTTGGAACCGAGAGCGCGTATTCTTGAAACCAAGAACGCCTATGCTTGAATCCAAGAATTTTTTTTCTTGAAACCAAGAACGCCTATGCTTGAATCCAAGAAGACTTTTACTTAAATCAAGAATAACTATTTTCAAAAAAGTACTCCCAAATCAAGAACACTCGTTCTTGATTTTAATAAAACCGTTGGCTTACTTTGAGATTGGAAATTTTTTTCTCGGTGTTGGTTTCGCCTATCTATCGATTGACTCAATAAAACTCGCCCACGACCACTCTGACGCCCTTAGCCCTTAAACCTTTTTTGAGCCTACATTTTCGTCTCGAATCATCAATACTTTCCGACAGATGGCATAATAAAATTTTAATATTGTCGCTGTGTTGGCGCCATCTAGCGTAAGCTTTTGAACCGCTGAAATTAAATTAAATTATTTAAAATGAGGCGCTCATTTTGTCTCTCTATCCTAGCATTCGTATTTTACAAGTTATAGGCAAGTGGATTCATCTGCGCTAAAGAGAGATGGAAGATATTATAGGCAGTGTGAAAAGTCCTAGAAGGTACGGTTCGCTGTTAGTATAAAAAAGTGGAAGGTAATAAATATTATTTAATAAAAAAACTTATAAAATGAGTAGAAAACAAATTTTAGGCAACGGTAAGGTATATAAAATTTAAATAATTGAAAAGAAAACAAAAATGGTGTTACCGAATTTAGTCTAATTATCGGGAGCTTATTCGAGCGGATATATTAAAGTTGTTTAGCCAAGAAACGAGTATCAATGCAAATAAAAAAAAAAAGAGAGAACGCTATAGTCGAATGACTCGAATATTAGAGTCATTCGACTATAGCGTTCTCTCTTGTTCTTTTTTATTTGCATTAAATTGAGTGTCACCGCTATATGTCAGTTTGTGTGGTCGATTTCATAGAGTAATAATGTATAGGGACGCCATTTGCTCTGCCGCTCTCTTCGGCGAATTCGCCAATGATGCCACCTAGGCGAAAAACGAGAATTTGCCTCATTTTTACAATGTTCGATTCAAACATGCATTCTAGGCCCATGGTGAGTTTTATGGGATTTTATATATCAGCACCGCTCTAACTCACTGTTTTGCTTTTGGGTGTGGACTCTCACCACTATTGCTGTTGCTTCGCACAGAAGTTCGCTTCGAACTTGGCCTTGAATTGGCTATCAACAGAGCTTGGGCAGAGGTTCGGGCAGAGCAAATGGCGTCTCTATATAGTTTCTTACTCTATGTCGATTTTTTAGGTGGATTTTCATTAAACTTTAAAAACTAAAACAATATTCAACGATACTCGAATAGCTTAGCTTAGTTGAGGATCTATCTAACTAAAATCAAATATCATTGCAGAATCATATAAAAAAGGGGTTCCTATCAAGTTTCAAGCTTGTTTCGGCTTGGTTTACATCTACGGTTGTCGAATTTTTGAAAAATATCGTATAGATGATATTTGGTTTTTTGAAAAAATACCATTAATGATATTTGAAAATATTTTTTCAAAATATTGAAATTTTAATGTGAGAGGACATCACAGGCTGCTCATCACAATTCACATCGCACAGTACCCGCAGGTTGCGGATAGCGGACGACTCGAGGCCAACTGCGAAGAAGCTGGTGGTGGAAGTCAAGCTCGGAATCGTGGACGGAAATAATCAGCCAGATAATAATCAGTCCCGGAAAACCTTCGGATATCTTGCAACGAAGCAGTACCGATGATTTTGCTTTACACAAACTCAACTCTTACTTTCCCAAACAACATCTCACTCCGGGCCGGACTACGGTGTAACCCGGACCGTGCCAAGAGTCAGCGTGGCTGGGGTCAAAAACTAGCCCAGTCTCAAACGGTGGCCTCAGGGAGATGGCGACCCCCTGTTCTATCTACCGCCTTACCCGGGTACCGCGGATCTCTGCCCGGGCGGACCTTTCACAATTATGGAAACAACTACAAAAAACACAAACAAAAAAACAGAGACGGGAACTCTCCAAAAACCCAACGATGCAAAGATGAACAGTGGTTCCATTGCAAGCACCAGTAGGGCTCAGAAAGGGCCTCATCCCAAATTAGGGATGTCGGGGGACAGAAAGGCTGTCGCAAACGCCTCTGCCACGTGCGCATCTGCGCCAAAATCAGCAGTAGGCGCAGCAAAGCCGATCGGGTCACCCGCTGGTGTGAAGAATTTCACCTACACAGAAAGACGGACTGCCGCCCAAACCCTGCAATCACATGCACGAAGCAACGTCGCCACGCCTTCGCGTTAAGATAGAGTGCGCAAGGATGGTGTTCCCAAACTATGGGCAGGAGAAGCCCCAACAAGAAGGTGCTCAGGCAAAGAGGCAACGCTCCATAGAGCTGCCCGGTCCGTCGGCAAAGAGATCGAAGATCTAGCCGTCGGTCTCCTTTGAGGTCACAAAAGACTTGGACTCATTGACAGGGGGAAGCCCGGTTCATCACCTTGCTGTATGGACGTGGGCTGGTACCAGGGCAGCGTAAAAGTGGTGTCCTGCGATAATCAACTATCAGCTGACCTATATAAACAGGCGACGGCAAAGCTCGGAGCGGTGTACGATGGGGGGAACATAGTCGCACTAGATTGGTGTGACGTCCCCAGTAGACCTAGAGAGCTAGAATTTGGCTCCCAGCAGCAGTTAAATCACCGGAGGACATCCTATATATGCTGCAAGAATACAACCCACATGTCCCCACAAAAGACTGGAAAGTCGTTAAGGTGGAGGAGCATGCTGGTGATGTAAACCAAGCGATCGTGGTGCTGAAGGAGTCGGTCGCCCCCATAGAGGCTGCTCGGGGAGTGCTCAATTACGGCTTCAGCGCAGTACACATAAAAATGTATAAGGGGACTCTAATTCCACGGGAAGCCCTGCTTGCGAAGGTAGTGGAGGCCCCTGGTGTGCCGGAGGACGGCTACTCAACCGACTCGTCGCTGAGCAGAGAGTTGAGTGCGATGGGACCGGCATTAGATGAAGCGGACCTGAGCGATTTGGAGGCCGACGTTACAGTGGTGGAGGTTGCATCTGGGGATGTCGCTAAGACAGATCAACTAACACCACAGTAAAGCAGCGTCCGTTGCCCTTTTGCTTCACCTGGCCAAAGGCGAAGCCGACGTGGTCTTAGTCCAGGAGCCTTGGATAGCAGGAGGTAAGGTTGCTGGACTAGGAACGAAGGAATACAAGCTTATGCTTGACCCCAAAGAAGGTAAATTCGAGCCTGCATTTTAGCCAAACGGCATCTTAGTACATTTCTGCTTCGCAATTACAGCAACGGAGACAACACGGCAATAAGCCTGGAGCTGCAAAATGGCTCTATAAGGAT